>QWTY01016354.1:38214-49611 GCA_008033365.1 Pseudorectes ferrugineus
TCTTTTTTTTTATTTCCTATCCTTTTTTTTCCTTTAGGTTATTGTCTTCTTTATAGTTTTTCCCTTTTCTTTCATCATCACCCCTTCATCCCCAACCAGCAACAAGTGCTAATTTAGAAACAAAACATAAAAGTTATTTCCAAATAAAATATATTTTTAAATAAGTTCTGTCTAAGCAAGGACTGCAAGATTCATCTCTACTCTTCCTGTCCCTTCTGTATGATTCCTTTGTATTGTCTAATCCTATTGGTATTCTCTTTTGTCTTCTTTGTTTTCTCTTCATTCAATTCTACATCATAATTCCTCCCTTTTTCCATTTCATTTTCCTCTTCTGAAATGCATCCCTCTGTTCATTCCTTTAACTTTTCCACCATATGTTCTCTTTGTGGAAATCACTGGTTTTCCCTTCGTGCTCCGAGACTTGTGTCCCCATGAAGTTCCTTTCTTCCTTCCAAATTCATTTTACTGTCATCTGTTACTATAAAATTAAAATGCCTTCCATAAACAAATTATTCTTCTTTTTTTTTCCCCTGAGCTCCACTCCATTTTCCATTATCAATGTTTTGTCCTGCCTTTCTCATCCAATTTACTTTCCATTGGACCTCCTCAGCCAGCTATTTCCCCTCCTGTCTGACTGGGGAAATCATCCCCCTGTAATCCCTCCCGTGGCAGAACTCTGTGCAACAGAAATTTGGTTTCTCCTTCAGGGTGCACTGATTTCTCTATAGCAGCTCTTTCCCCTAACTATTAAAATCACTGCATATTTTCACTCAACAACATACTCACACAGGATTTTCATAAGAATTCAAAAGTGGGAGAAGTATTCCCTTCAGTAGGAAAAACCAGATTTCAGTGTAGGAGAGCCTGTGGATTTAATTTCTTCCATACTGCTCATCTACCTTCAATATACACCAGGACAGCTGGTGGAATTTTAGTTGTCTTCCTTCCTATATGTACCCATATCCTCTGAAATGGTCCCAGACAGCCCTCTTACCTTTCTCCAGCACCCAGTAGTTTCATAGACAGCCATTTTTTTCTCATGCAATAATGTAAACTTGGAGTCTTGAAATGCTGTTGCTGTAGATCCCAAGCACTCAATGGGTTTGGTGTTCTCTATTTTCCTGTTCGCACTGGGCTGCCTTCCCTGGGATAGCCACTTAATTTAAAAAGCACCAGCTTATTTACTGTCTTCGATAAGCTACTCTTCCTAAAATGTGAAATGTACTCTATGTTCAACTGTTCTGAGAGCCCAGAACTTGTTAAAACAAAGTCCATAATCCCTTTGAATATCTTTATGTATGTGCATGTTAGACCACACAGTCTAAGACCGTATTGATGGCATTTTAATGCAGTAGAGTAAAACAGACCAATGATGATATCAATAGAGTGGTCTTCATAGCACTATTTGTGTTCTAGGGAGGTGGCAGAAGACAAGATCTGTGGATTTCAAAGGGCTTTGAATCACACCCAAAGTAGAAGTGGTTCCATTTCATACAAATACTATTTTCCCTAGAGTTCAAGATAAAACACTTCGGTGTTTCAGTCCATCTGTTAGTACTTTCCTGTTGCCAAAGATGCTATGCAAGAATGAAGCCTTTTTCTCAACAGATATTCCACCGTCTACTACATTCTACTCCCATATTACTGAAGGGCATCACAGGTTTTTTCTCATCTCAAGTAGAGCTCAGCCTAATATTTCCCTCATCCAAGTGCCGCAGGCAGGAAAGGTCTTTCCACGATGCTCACTGTTGCAACAGTGCCAGATCATTCTAGATCTGGCAGAACTTGGCAGAATTTCTCTATAATTTCTCTACAATTAGTTTTCTTAATTCGCTTTTTATTCCTAACAGGAGTTGGAGAGGATTACAGGTGCCAGGTGCCATAGTTTGCTACTTTGCATGTTCCCTGGGAACACCTGAATTGTCCTTTATGACATTCCTAACAGCCTTGGTTAGAGGCCTTAAAGTAACAGAAGGAAAGAGGTGAGGAAGGCCACCATTTTAGTGTACTTTACTCAGGGGATTTTTTGAGGCCAGTATTACTTATGATATTTAGTACAGACACCTAAAGAGTAGATAAGTCTTCAGCTCCCTTCTGTGTCTCTGAAATTCAGAACTGGTATGCTAGATAGACTATGTGGTGTAAGCAGGAAAATTTCATGCTTCTAAAGGCAATTACTTTATAAACCTGAGTGGCCACTGTCATAGCACTTACTCCTAAAGCAAACAATATGCACCCTAGCTTTGTACTGGATGAGTGCATAGGTGTACAGGTGACCACAAGTACAGCAGTGAGAACAGCAGAGATGATTCTGAGTGTGGAGTATTGTTGAAACAAGGTTCAGCCTATGTGCATGTTTATCTGTGCATAGTTCGTGTGGTCCCTGGTTGCATACACAAGAATTTTAAAAATATTATTGCCATGTGTGCTTCTTACACTCAAGCAACAGATAGATATAGGCTAAATTTATCAGAAAACCCTTTTCCCTCTGTCTATTATTGGACAAAAAGATTTTTTCATAGGATGTTTCCATCATAAGGAAATTTTACACCGGGCTTATAAACTCCTGAAAATAAAAGCTTTGTTACTATAATGCTGACAAGCCCTCGCTAGAGCCATACTAGCAGGAGCCATTCTCATATAGGGTTCAGAATGGTAATGTAATCTAGCACTGTCCTTGGACAACTGCTTGCATTTACAGAAATTGAGGGGTTATTGTGCTGCAAACTTTTCACCTCAGAGTCTGAGGAATGAGGTGAAGAACAATAGAGATGTCTCACTGGGAGAATGGCTTCACTACATGCAGGATTGCACAACACTTTGAAATCTTCTACCATCCCAGTCCCATGCTGTCTCTGACTTGGCAAACACTTTCATTTAGTCAGGGATCAGTAGCTTGGGAGGGGGGGGAAGTTCCATTCTCCAGCTGTTGTGTCATTTCCCTTGATAAGTCCTAAATTGACCGAGTTATCCAGCTCCAAAGGAGCTTTTCTGTTGTAGACATGTTTTATTATGTGCCCTTTCAGGGACAAAGGCTTCTGTGTCAGTAAACTGCTATAGGAAGGAAGGACAGATTTATTCTCACAGCATCAGAAGCATTATCTTCTGAGGGGCTAATGTAAAAGTAAAAAAACTGTGCAGTATTACCATCCAAAACCAGCGTTGTTGCTCCTTGCTTATTGACCTAATGGGAGGCAGAATAAAAAGCTTTAAAGGCTGCTTCTCAGAAGGGAATATTTTTAAAGATTATTTTTAAATCAAGTAGGTTTTAAAGACAGAATTTTGTTTAGGGTTGTTCATTTGCTGGGTTATTTTGGACATTCATGTGGCAGTTTAGGTTGGGTATTATGTAAAAGTGAGGAAATAGTTGTGAATCTCCTTATTTGGCATTAACTTTAGATAAAGCAGAAAGTCTTGATTTCAAGTTAAAAATCCAAGCAGCTCATACATATATATATATAGCCCTCCCCACAGACTGGAAATAAATATATTAAAACCAGCCTTCTTTCACTATGTGATAAGAAGGGAAAACAGGGAACATGACTTCTCAACCCAGAGAAGACTTTGCAAGGCATAAATGGCAGTGAGGAGCCCAGGCACATCCTCCCTCTGAGGTGAGCTGGCCTTTTTCAGGAGTTCAGCAACGGCATATTTTTGAAAATCTTCCACCAGCACCTGCAAACAACTGCAGCCCAGTTAGCATCTTAGCAATCTGAACATGCTTCATAACACACCTGACAAGGCAAGTCTGTTTCTTTTTGGGGAAGAAGAGAAAGGGGTCAGTATCAAAAAAATTGAACTTGAAAGTCTTGACAATGAAAACAGCTGTAAGCCTATCCCACTGATACGTGATGCAAAGAACTGACATGATTAAAAAATATCTCAACAGATCCTCAGACAGCCACTGGAGAGGTGGATGGGGTAAATCTGGAAGAAATACGAGAATTTGCCAAAGCTTTTAAAATCCGGCGCCTGTCCCTTGGCCTGACGCAGACTCAAGTTGGCCAAGCCCTGAGCGCCACCGAAGGCCCAGCCTATAGCCAGTCTGCCATCTGCAGGTAACAAGTTACATTATAAACTCTCCTCTTCTCTCTTTGTTCTTAATAATGATCCAGCTTGTTGCGATGAGCATGCTTGTGTTTGAGTCTCATGACTTCAGAGTGTATTATTTGACCTGATATTTAAATTAGCCAATAATAATGTTATCGGACATATAAATTGTTCTTACTGTGTATCTTTAGAGTGATTTTGGTCTTTTTTTTTTCTCCTTTTTTAAACAAGTGAGAAACAATGTTCCTGGCATAGAGCTTAATTCCGTAGATAAGTTGGAGATCCTGCTGATGCTGGATAAGCACCAGCTGACCCTCTTCATACTGTGCCATTTTCTACAGATAGGGTTACTGAACAAATATTTCATGGCTGCATCCCTGCTAAGTTAAAACCTGTATTACTGTGGTTAGCACTTCACATAGAGGATGTTAATGGTAATTTACCTAGGCAACACAGAAGGGAAAAAAATAGCTTTCCTGCTATGTTGCAAACCAACAGCTATTCATCTTTTATCACCCAAATATTTACTGAAAAAACCAGACAAACCCATGTATACAAAGCAGAAGCAGAAATTTGTCCTAATCATAAGAAATAATAATACAGTCTTGACAGAGTTAAAGTAGAATCAAATGCCTTATATGCATGTATGTGTGTTACAGTAATCCCATGTTTATGCATGAGGTAACAAACACACTTAGGTAACAGCTTTTTCCTCTTGGGCAATGCCTTATAGTCCTTCTCCATCAGTGAAAGCCAAGAAACCAACTCTAAGCTCATTTAAGTGGATTTTGTTCTTGGTGATCCATGAAATGCTCTGTCTTTTTATCTGCTCTTTATACTTTTAATGTATTCCCCATAGAACGGAAGTGTACTTTTCCTGCAGTTAAAGACTAAGGTTATAAATAACATCAGTATGGGGTAGTGTGCTTGCAGCTCACATTTTGCTCAATGATTTTCCATAAAACCCATTGATTGTTGTTAAATACAAAAAGCTCCATAGGATCCTCTCACTTCTATGGTCTCCCCTACTGTTTTTTCTTATAAGATACCTCCCTGTAGAAAATAACCTTTATTCAGTCTATACAAGGATACTACTGCTGGGAAATTTGTTTCAAGACTTGTATGTCGTTATACCAAACATGTCCTGCAGTAACAACACTAACAAGCAATGCCAATGATATGAATGCTATTGCTCCCTATTGCTAAGGATTAATTTTGATTTTGTAATTTTTTTTATTTCTTTGTGGTCAGTTGGTAAAGAATGCCTAAAATGGGTGGAGTTTTTAGCAATTGACAATTTTTGGTAGCCTTAAGTTGCTGTTTATCATACTATACTTTAAAGGGACACACTGCGGTTTCCTTTACTTTTGCCTAGTTTGCTGTCTTCTCATTTCCTCCATCTTCCTCACACTTTGAGAAAGCACTGGGGATGGTGAGACCTTTTACAGAGGGCTCCTTGGAGGGGCAAGTTGCTCAGACCATGAGATTGGGTGCAGGAGCTGGTCCCAAATACTTGCAAGGTTACAGTTTTCTTAGTTTTCTTTGCCCACCTCAGATGGACACCATTTGAGGGTGTAGTTACATGCTATGACTGTGTCTTTTTTATTAAGCACCAAGACAAGCTGCTTCAGTGGCAGCATGTGTTCCTCAGAAATAGTAGATTTAACTTTTTTTTTAATTATAACAAAGGAGTTTCAGGATGAACTCCAGGTCAGTGGAAGGGGCAGTAAGGCAAGAAATTTGAACAACCAACTCAAAGACAAATGTAGAATCTCCTGGTGGCCTATGCAGGTCATATGAGCAATATACCACCTTGATATGTTCTGCATGCAAATAGCAGCATTTTCTTTGAGACAATACATTCTAAAATATATCCTTCAGCCTGAAATATCACTGGACACCAAGGAATGACACCTTGCAGTCAATACCACATTAAGATATCAGGCACCAGTTACAAATTCTTTGGAGTATCATTATCTGAAATTTTTCTTTGTCTTATTCTTTGTTTGGGAGAAGTGCTTTGTTTCTTGCTGGAATTTTTTTTGCTGCCTTCACATGCTGAATAGACACACTAAAAATGGCCAGCTACAGTCACCAAGTTTCTTTGCATAAAGGCATTGATTCAGTCAGTCTCATCTCCAGAGCACTCTGTGATTAGTGGTGGTGGTGCTTCAGTATCACCTGGGCTGGAGATCACAGCAGCGACATCCAATAATTATTGCCTTTCTGCAGCATTATATACCACAACGTGCAGAGTGGACAGAGCAAAGTGGGAAAATACAAATGGGTGGCACCAGAGGACTTGGGTTAAGATTTTTTAATGTGTAGCAAAAGAGGATGACCTAAGTAAATGAAAAAAACAATTACTTACAAAACTTGAAACGTGAACTCAGCTCTTCTGCTTGTTTTTGAAAGGATTAAAGCTTTGTGTGGCTGCTTTTCCAGGTGTTTTACAATACTTGTAAAATCTGGTTTGGCAAAAGACTTTTGATGGCAAAATGATATATAGAAGACCTCATTTACAGGAAATGATATCATTCTGATACAGTTTACAGAAATCCCACAATAAACTCAGCTTGGTGCCACAGCATATTAGTAGACTGTTATGCTGGTTTTCATCTGGAAAACATGAGTCTGTCTTTGCACATTGTGGGGACAGCAAGATAATTGCAAAGTGTCCAGCTGTTTCAGCTGAACACCGCCGTGGCTACGGGAATTTTTTTTCCAACCCAGAAAAGGGATATAGCATTAACTTACAAACAGTGAAAATTGCTGAAAAATGGAAAGGAAACCTGATATTCAGCGGCTAGTATTTGCCATTGGTTTTTATTATTAAAGCTGTGGTGTTTGGATAACATGGATTGGGAGGGATAACAAAAGGATTAAGCACAAAGATGAGATGATAAAAGCAATTGCCTTTGATATCATTTCCTGTAATTAGACTTAGTCTCAAGGGTTTTGAAGATCATCAGAAATATGAAAATGTGATTCTTAACCTGTATTATTTAGTATACTTAGAATTTTGTTGTAGTGCTCATTGTGTGTTAGCATAAATATCTAGCTATATATAAATATATATATCTATATCTATGTATAGATATACTTATAGATATACCTATCTGACAATTTTCATAATCTATTGTAAATTACCTCTGCCAGTCAATTAGTCAGGCAGGCAGGAAGTCCCACCCTGGCAGAGCATCAGTGTAAGACTCTTCTTTCTCAATTTTCCCTCAGACACACCATCCTGAGAAGCCACTTTTTCCTACCACAGGAAGCCCAAGAGAACACTATAGCTAGCAGTCTGACAGCCAAACTGAACCCTGGCCTTTTGTATCCTGCCAGGTTTGAAAAGCTGGACATCACCCCTAAAAGTGCCCAGAAGATAAAGCCGGTGCTTGAGCGGTGGATGGCTGAGGCTGAGGCCCGCCATCGAGCAGGGATGCAGAACCTTACCGAATTTATTGGGAGCGAACCATCCAAAAAGCGCAAGAGGCGTACCTCATTCACACCACAAGCCCTTGAAATCTTGAATGCCCACTTTGAGAAGAACACACATCCCTCTGGGCAAGAAATGACAGAGATTGCAGAGAAACTGAACTATGACCGGGAAGTAGTTAGAGTTTGGTTCTGCAATAAGAGGCAAGCGCTGAAGAACACAATTAAACGTTTGAAACAACACGAGCCTGCGACGGCAGTTCCTATGGAGCCTTTAACAGACTCTCTGGAAGAAAACTCCTAAAAACAAAACAAAACAAAACAAAACAAAACAAAACGAAACAAAACCAAATCACACAGAAAGAACCCCACACCTACCAAAACGTGTCCATTTGAACTCTGTGAAAATACCTATTCATCACCCTTGTAAGTAAAAGACTGAGAAAACTACAAGAAGGACAGAACAGTTTGCATATGTCCGTGGGTTTTCCTATTTAAAAAAAATAAAACAAAACAAAACAAACAAACAAACAAAAAAAAAATACACAACACTTAGAGTGTGTGTGTGGTAGAATTAGTTCCCAAAAAAACCCGAAAAAGCCAGTTTTTTTAAATGGACTTAAAGTAAACCAAATAACTGCTTAATTTTGTCTGTATATTATGAAAATATGAACACATTTTAAGGAAAAACAAAACAAACAAAAAAAAAAAGAAAGAAAAAATGAAAAAACTTTTATCTGTTTAAAAGAGAATACAAGCCTGCCACCTGGAGGAGTGATTGTAGCCTTTCAGGTATCAAGTGCTGATTCACTATGAAAACTATTAACCAAAGTCAGAAACATGGCATTGCAAACTAGATTGTTAGTCTACTCTTTTATGAGTGTAAAATTGTGTTACGAATTTTTACATTTGTATTTTGCAAAGAGGAAAACAACAGGATTAATTTCTCTCATCCTTGTTTGTACCCCCTGCAGGTGTGTTCAAAGCCATTCCATAGCTGTCACCTCATTTTCTTTTCTTTTAGTCAACAGTTTTGCAATCTCCTAGTGTTTGGATGCCAAAAATAATTACTTTTTATTGTGATTTGTGGGGTTTGGTATTTCTCTTCTAAGGGTGTATGTCTTGGTTTGCATTTCTTTTTCTGTTTGTTTTTTTTTTTTCTGATTCTATTTGCTGCCTCCTCCCTTCCAGCTCATTCTCCACCCCTTCCCAAGCCCCCCAAACTCAGTAGTGTTTAAAGAATTTTAAAAAGAAAAGTGAAATCTTTTATATTGATATGCTGAAATGCAATAGAGGACAAAGAAGGATTAGGATTGTCTGATGGACTCTCAAGACCACAATGAACATTGTGCTTTTTGTCAAATGTGTAGCTTGAGATTTCTCTGTCCTTTGGCCGTGAACCTGGCAAGGTTACCAAAACTCATTTTGTAGTATAAATATAAACTGCACACTTGGTACAGTACTGCATCTATATTATGGTTCCACTTGAAGCAATTTCTCTCCAAAGTCTGCTAGCCAAAGAAATTTCTTGAGGTTCTGAGGAAAACAAATGGACAGGCTGAGAAGTTATGAGGATGTTTTGATCGTTACATCACTGTGGACAATTTTGATGGTAGTGCTTTGTTCCTTCTGGCTTTTTTTTTTGTGTCATATTGATGCTTGCCCTGTTGACTTCTTCAGTAGGAGAATGGGCTTCTGCAGGTGTTTGCTGTGGCCACTGGCTAGACTAAGCAATTGGGACATAGGGAAAACCACTGAATATCCCTTGATTATATAAGGTGGGTCACCTGCAATATAATTCAAGTGAACTGATTTCTCTTTAAAAACAGTTTATCTCTGTGGCTCCCTTTCTGATTGGACAAGCATCTGCTAAAATACTATGGTCATTGGACCTACAAGCATACCAAGGCTCAAAGGGAAAGAAAGATGTTGCAGGTTCTTGATGGGGTGTGGGCTGACCTGTGAAGGTCATCCGCAATCTTCATCTTCTGCTGTTATGCTCAAGCCTTTGGGATTCAGCCCACCATTAGGGTAGAAGCTGCATCTTGATCAGGTCTTCCCAAAAGATAACATCAGATATTTGGTTCAGTTCACTGTAGAGATGGTAGAGTAAAATTCTGCTGGTATAACTCCTGATTGCATTCCTTGACCTAAGGATGGTTGTGTTGGATTTTTGGTGATCTACTTAGGTTGTGGAAGGAAGTTCCTGAAGTGATGGAGTCTTCAAACAACACCTCTCTTATTAAAGAGTTTTCAAGAACTCCAGGCTATATCCAAAACTTAGTGCAAGAAACAGAGTTTCATTGATTTCACTAGGCTTTGAATCTGGCCCTCAGTATTTTATTAATGGGATTTGCCTTGCAAAGTCGGGTATTTATTCCATGGTTAGTGGAGCTTTAAGATTTCAGAGACCATCATCTGGGCCAGAAGCTGCTTCTAAATGTGAGCACTCTCAAACGTCAATGTTGGAACACACTGAGGATCCAGTACTCCAGGATGGGCTCATGTCCAGCAAATGCATTTTAAATTTTAAGCTTCAGCGGGGTATGTTTAAGGATATTTTCAGTATTGCTTTTATGAGGAGGAAAGTGACAATTGTTATTGACTCTTTTTTAACTGTTGATATATAAATAACTGCTGATGGGAATAACCACCTCCGTAACCACAGGCAAATTGTGAGAGACAAAAAAGATGCTTTATCCAAGCTGAGCATGTAAAGTAGAGAGTCTCACAGCAACATCTGCCCCTCTGGTTTTTTTCTACCCTCCCTCTCCATAGATACCTATATCCACAGAAGTATCTATGTTGTCTATAACAAACAGCCCTAAAGTTGTGGCCACAGTTCAATGTACATAATGATCAGACCACTGTCCAGAAGCCAACAGGAAAGCAGGGATGAACAAATCATATTTGGAAGCAGTCACTCCTGAAATCCTACCCATGTCTCCAGAACACTCCTAACTGCCCAGTCATTAATGTCACCTACACAATTACTTGTTCAGTCATCCTTAAGGCCATACCATCCCCATTTCATCCCCACCATCAACAGCCTGGGAACAAAACCATCAACCATTCTTTGCCTAAAAACTAAATTTCCAAATCTCCCAGGGACTGCTCTAAATTCTGTGAAGAAAAATCCCCCAAGAAGAAAAGTTAACTAAACACTGTATGAAAGATACTAAATGTTTAAAAATATGCTGGCAGCAGTTATGTAAGCTCTCTTCTGTTCCAAAGTATGTATCAGAAGGATATAACTAGGACAGTGAAAATGTAAAATAAATATAAATTGCCAGCGTGGAAGAAAAAATAATGTTCATCCCACAGTCTTAAAACCATTCATGTGCAGTGATTTTTTTTACAGTTTTCTAATTTTGTATTATGTTTTGTAAATTATTTATAAAGTGTTGTATTGCTTCTCATATTAATTTTTTTATACACAAATTTTTGCTATGAGGCATAAATGGTGCCTGAACAGATTCTTAGAAAGATAAATTATGTGTGAGTCATACATCTTTGGGGGGGCCATAAATATTCTGTTTTATTTTGTTACTGGTAACATTTCTGGTTCCCATTTGTAAACAATTTTCATGTATTGATAACATTTGAATACCTTTTAATTTTGCATGTGACTAAAAGACAGATTGCTACCAGCAAATGAAACAAAAGTCTCTTCGGTCATATGTGAAGGTTTAATGATTTTACAATTTGTTGATAATTGATTTTTTTTTAAATATATATATATATATTAAAATATTATTTGAATAATGAACCAAGGGTTCACTTACTGTTCTCATTTTGTCTTTTTATGTTTTTCACTAAAAAACTGTTTTGGACAGTTGAAGAAATCAAATGCATTCAAATGGTTCCAATTTCTTTACATTATTACTGAAAAAAAGGAAAAAACAAAAA
>QWTY01016355.1:0-34340 GCA_008033365.1 Pseudorectes ferrugineus
CCTCCTCCTCCTCCTGCCGCCGCCAGCACCGCCCGGGCCGGCCCCTCCCGCCGCGCCGCCCTCACGCGTCAGCGCGCCCGCTGCCTCCCTCCCTCCCTCCCGCTGCCTCCCGGCGGGAGAGGGGCCACACGGGCGTGGGCGGTGCCGCCCCGGAGCCCCGGCGGGGGCCGGGGATCGGCGTGGCTCGTCCGCCCCTGGGGGCTCCCGGCGCGGCGGAGCGCGGCCCTGCGGACGGGGCGGCCCCGTCCCCTCGCCGGTCACACGCCCGGCGCTCTCCGGAGCGGCTACCGGCGCCTGGGTAGCTTGGAGCGAGGGAGGCCCTGCAGGGCACCGACCTGTCCGTCTCGCCTTCCCTTGGCACGGGCCCCCCGGCCTTGGCTCGCCCCTGGAGGGAGGAGGCTCTCAGCGGGGAGAAGGAGGTGTGAGGGTGGGTGTGCCAAGGCACTGTACCCGCATCGCAGCTGCCAGCCGGCCCTGGGCGTCCTCCACGCCTGGGACGAAGCTGCAAAGACCGAGGTGCAGCACACCTAACCAAATTTTGCACGCAGCCTGCAGTGAGGCTTACTGCCATGCTAGAAAGGGTTTACCAGTGCCTCTTTCCCAAAAGACTTACTCCCGTGTTCACACACACAAACACAGTGTTGGACCTTAGCTCCTGCTCCCTGTGCGTAACTGCCTCAGTGATTCCACACATGCAAGCAAAATCCTAAATGCCTCAAGATAGTGTCTTGCATTTATGGAATGTAAACAAAATAAACTAGCAGAAAAAATACACCTTTCTTTTTTTTTTTTACAGCCAGACTGATACCAGTTTTTCATTTTAAAAGAGGCCAGGGGACTTTTAAAAGCCTAACAACTGATGCAAAATTGTAGTATTGGCAACCTAAATTGGTACATTTTGACAGTATTGTTAATTTATCTCTTCATGGAACGTGATAAACATCTGTGAAGTGTTTATGCAAACTCCACTGCAAACTATTGTGAGTAATCTACATATAAAGGCTTCTAACCAATTACTATGATAACTTGGTGTTAGTTTGGATTTTAGTCCTGTTTTTCCCCTTTCTGTGGAAAGAGACTTTTTGGTTCTTGGTTACAGGGTAATATCTATTCCCCCCTTATGATATAGTTCAGTCACTCTGTATTGCACAGCTGCACCTTTAAATGCCCAATGCCAAAATGCCACAGTATTCTCCAACTGAAGACTTTGAAAATGAGAGTATGAAAAAAATGTTGAAAAGAATGAAGTGAAGAAAACACAAGTGATTTATTCTTTAGACAATTACTACCAAAATCCTTTCCTCTGTTTTTAATACATTGCAACACTAAATTTCTTTCCCTCCCATGCTAATAGTTTCTATTCATCACTGTTTTTCTATCCTGTCCTGGAGGAACCTTCCAACCTAACATTTGTAGCAAAAATAAATAAACCTGGAGCAGATGTCTGTTCCCTTCTTCTTTTCTATGTCCGGCATATATGGCCCTGGAATAGCCCCGGGTTATCACGACGTAAGGTGTATAGAACGTGCGTGACAGATTTCCAAAACTCTTGATTCTTGGACAGTTACATTAGATAAAACACTTCACTTGCAATCAAGTTCCTTCCCCCTGTTCTTCCTCTCAAAATAATGAAGCAGTTGGTCCTGAATGGGATCTAAATTTGCCCTTCTCTAAGAGGGAGGTTTGCCCAGGTGACCTCTAGGGGTCCCTCCCGACCTACGTTTTTCTGTTACATTCTTATCGTTTAAAAAGATTAACAACAGCAGTCTCAGTGAGTGCTAAATTATATCCTAAAACAGTTTCATGTCCTAAACGCATTTTTCTCCCAGAGCTCCACCTTACCGCACGTGTTCCACAGCTCATGATGACAGGTCTTCTAGCACATAAGACGTCTGTGAACCTGAAGAGACAGACGCTGCTAGAATGCAACAGTATTAGTATTGCTAATGCTGTATTAGCATTGACCTTCAGGCTCTTACTTGTTTTCGTAAGCATCATTATTTAGTCAAATTTCAATATAGAAAATTAAAACCGAGTTAAAAAACAGTAGGAAAAGCACCAGGACTAACCTGTAACATTTATAAAATCAAGTAGCGCTGTGGATGAATCAATACTGTCTGCTGGATGTTAAATTATAACCTTCTGAGAGTGACAGTTTTCTAAGTTGCTGTGGTAATCAGTGACAAATACATATCAGCCAGCTTCTGGCATATTCAGACACTCTTGCTAGGTAAGAAATGCTATTTACACTGAATCAATTTTTTCATTGTATATTGGGGGGCAGGGGGGGGAGTTGCTATTTATATACCCATTAGCCTAGATAAAAGCTTTGGCCCTGGCAGTTCAGACACTTTTTTTCCTACATTAGTCTACTAATCTAGTCAGTTTCTATGTGTTTCAGGAACTGGACATTGCAATGATCTTAGGTGTGTGTGACTTATTTTCAGGCTTAGCCAAAAGCAAAACAGCTCTCACAGGCTGAAAAGACCAGTGCAAGCTTGACATTTTTAAGGTCAGATAGCTCAAGACCCAGAACGACAGAAATGAATGCTTTCTGCTGTCTGAAAGCTAGGGACTACAGCTTTCATATCTCAAAAAGAATTAATCACTGACTCTAGTGGGGTGTACATTACCTGTTGCTAGAAGAGAGTAGGCTGTTTAGGGGTGCTTGCTGGTACTGAAATAGGTGGGTTTCAGAAATCAAAATGTTTTCAAATTCTGATACCAGACCAATGAATTAAAGGAAGGCAGTTTTATGAATAATACCTTCCAGACTCAACCATCTTATCTTCTTTACTAGCTTCTTGGTCTGAAATAGCTAAGTCAGTAGCGTGGAATCAGATCTATGGTTTTCAACCATAAAAGTCGAAAAGCTTTAGCTAGTGGGGAACTAACATTAGTCACTATATGATAGAAGGCAGCAGCAAATGAGATGCAAAGTGAATTTGAAGGAAGATATATTTATTTCATGCACTAACATCTTTTGCTCTTGCAAAGTAAGATTGCTGGGTCAGGTTGAAGAATGACTGTCATTTGGAGAGGTGAAAAGAGTGTGGGCAGTGCATGTGATTGAAAGGTGCCAGTTGATGGCTAGGGGAGAAACGTTCTGGCATTAGTACATGAACCAAGTTAAGGTGAAAGGCAGCCTTATGGCTTTTGCCAGAGAAATGGGATCTTTGATTATCTTGCTGAGGAAATTTCAGCCTTCCTCAAAGTACATATATGAGTATGTTCACATATAATCATTTTGTCTTCAAAGAAGTAAAACAGAAGAAAGAGCAAATCCTAGATCTACATATTTGTCAGTCTCAGGAGAGTTATGGGAGTACAGGCAAATTTAAACTGTTGACAGCACAGTTCCTTTAAATAGTCTGCTAGTTGTACTGTAAAGATGTAGCAAACTCCTATGAGAACAGGCAATCTCTTATTTTTTCTTCAGCTTAATTTTAGATGAAGGTAGTCTGATATTTTAAGACATCTCTTGAGATTTTTTTGTTGCCATGGTTTTACTACATATCACCATTATAATAAATTGAAGTATGTTAACAGAGTAAAGGAAGTGCTTTCTTTTTGTATTAACTTTTATTAAAATGGAGCCTGGATTTATTTATAGTTTTATTTCTTTTTATTGATCTGTACTAAAAATCATGCTTCATAGATACTTAATGCAAATCAAGATGCCACTAAGTGTAAACCGTTTGTGGTTTAATTGTTACTATGTAACTAATGGCGTGAAAAGGGAAATGGTGTTTGAAATCAGAAACTGTAATGTTAAGAGACCTTCCTGAGCAATGGCTGCTGTGAAAACAGTATGTGCAGAAATTAGTTTCAGTAGCAGCTTTTTAAATGAATTGTGAGAGGCAGAAGTATAAACAGTTAACCTGTGAATTTTTTTTCTGTATGAAATACGTTCACACAAGTTATCAATAGTAAGACTGAATACTGGGGCTCATACGTGGTATATCACAAAAATGCCATGGATTCTTTGCTGCAGTTACAACATTGCAGTATTAGTAAATATTATGCCTACTACTCATTAAGCAAATACTTTCCAGCTACTGGTTTTGTGGAATTTAGAAACTGCCGTCACAAAATACACATACATACATGCATATATATACTTGTACTGTTGAAAAACATGAGTATGAAGATCACTCAAAGTGCAATAAAAAATTTCCACGCAGACTGAATTTCTCTCCCTTGAGTGCATGACCAATGTCCTGTGGAGGCCAAGAGCCAGACCGGAGAGCCACCTCCCTGATGCCTCCTCATCAGGATTCATGTATGACAATGCATTAACCAATGTGCATGTTGCTAAATAGATGCACACTGAGTGTTCCTTGTCTTTTGGGTCCCTAGTAGGACCTGTGGTGCACTGTGCAGTGCAGAAAGGGAAATCATCTGCTTTAGTAGAATTAATGAGCCCTTTCACAACACATGACATGGCTTAAACTCTCCAGAACAAAAGTCACAGCAGTCAGGTGCTGAACACAATAGCACAGCTAAATCCTGTCCTACTCCTACAGACTCACCAAAACAAATCAACACATCACTCCTGTTTTGTACCACGCCATGCTGCTTAGCTTATTGAACAGTACATTAATATTAATTAATGTATCATATTCAAACACAGTCCTTTTCCTGGCGTGACTGGGGACATAGTCCTTATTCTTCCTATCAAACCTTTAGCACCACAAAACAAAAACCCCAAACAAATATATTCACTGATTCAGAAAATAAAAAATGGAGATAAAAAGCAGTATGATAGTATCTTGCAAACTAGTTACCATACAGACAGATGTAGAAAGCTCAACTTCACTGACATAGCCAGACTTCCAGAAGCCATAAAGTAGCTTTTATCCTTCACAAAAGGGACACATCAGCCTTGAGGTTTCCAGACAAGCAGGTCCGTCTGCCTGTTCCGTGCAGTGGTAAAGCAGGTCCCTTGTGCTGTATGGTTACTCCTTTGAGGTAGGGAGCCTATATTACTGTCTGTGTACATTCAGTAGGCTTTTCATCCCCTCTTTTGCCCTCCATGTTTAAAGAAATATATGCTTTGTATTTCTGCTTCCCTTATGGAAACCCCTAATCAGAGAGGAATGGAGATACACATCTTCCCTTCTGTCCCCTCAATGTCCAGAGTCATCAACAGGTTGTACCAGTGCTGCTTTCCACTAGGTCCCACAGGCGATTTGAGTTTAACTCATAAGCTGGTAAGTTTGCAGTGGTTAGTTCTGCTAGCAGGGATAGCAAAGAATTGACGTTTTCCCAGTTCATTTTCATGTTCCTAATTATGACTCAGTGCAGCCAGCTTTGACCTGCTGTGTACCAATAAGCATTTAAGTCTGCATCCCTATTTTTAAGCCAGTGGCACTCACTGCATTAAGGCATGTTCTCTTCATCAATTAAAGACCTACTGCTGACCAAGACAACCCAAAGTCCTAGACAGAAAAGGAATTTATCTCTTTATGTTTCATCCTGTTCCCTTTCCATCCTCATCATACTCACTTAGTAACTACTCAGCTCTGCCACCCTCACCCCCAATTACTCAGTTCAAGCAGTAGTTGCAGTTTTCCATCTGTTTTTGTGGTTGCACTGTCTTACAGGGAAAACTGCAACTACTGCTTGAATCTCATGAGCAGCTGGAAGTGAATTTTAATTTCTGTATTAATTCAATTCAAGCACTACCCAACTGAATAGCTTGTGTTTCATGGGACTGTAGGAACCAGTAAGTCTATTCATTTGAGGACTTTTGGAAAGCTTTTACATTTCCAGTCAAACTGAAAAGGCTTCAGAAAATAAAGAATAAAGCTGTCATGGGATAAAAAAACCTACACTGAAGCAAGATTTTCAGCTTTCCTGGAAATAGGCAAACCTGTTTGTGCAAGGGTATGTAAAGGGAGAGAGTCTCTGCTCCCTTATGGGTATCTGGTCAAGGACCTTTCCAATACCAAAGGATGTAAAAAGTAAAGGGGGAGCAACAAACAACAGCACAGAGAGACACAAACCCAACAGGTGAACTAACAGAGGCAAAGAGAAGAAACAAACCTGCATGATGGGTTATTAAAAAACCACAGGCAAATTGGAAGAGTTGTCACATGTAAGGATGCAAACTGGAGCGTCCAAGGTGTCCAAGGGGGTTGGTGTAGCTGTGCAGATGCATGAATGATGTGCAGGAGTGGGATGGGGAGGTAGTGAACAGTGGTAGACAGCAAGGGGTACAAAAGGGGCCAGTTACTAATAAAAGACAGACAGCACCTTGTAAAGACAGGAGTTATGCACAGAGAGGAAGGTTCCTCTTCCCCTTTTCCTAAGCAAAAGCCATATTGTCCTTCAGTAGTGAAGATGCCCCAATGAGGAAAGAAATTAAGATCAACAGATTATCAGTGGCTACTAAATTTTCATGGCTTCACCAACTTGTTTGGAGTGCTGATAAATCTCCCTGGCTTACAGAAGTCACATCCTATACAGCTAAAGATACATACACAGACATGCTAACCTGAAGTGACATGACAGAACTGGGATATCTTTTAGTTTTACTTTGCTTCATGCCTGTAAAGTGTTTAAAGATGTAAGCTTTTAGAGTGGATAATGATAATGCCCAGACTGATCTTTCTCTTCCTGTCTTCTGTTTTGACTCCACTTGGTAATCACTAATTGCCATGGAAACCACTACATGCACCTGCACTTATGTCACTTTTCCCAATCAGATAGAGGTGTCAGGGAGATTAATACTTCTGTTTAAACAAGCAACCTTATATGGGGAAAGAAAGCAAGACCTTTGAAACTCCACAGGTTCCACAGCTAAAAATCTTTGTTATCCTCATCTTTTGAGCCATAAGATACCAGTAAAGGGTACTTCAGCATAAAAAAAATGATACCAGAGGGTATGTCAGAGTTGAGAATATAGTCAAGATTAAAAAAACCCCCTCACATTAAATAGAAAACTTCCCACTTCCCTTGTGAACGCTCCACTTCAGAATCTGAAAAACACTTGCCCTCCAAAGGCTGTCATCTTCCCCTAGGAACTGCTTTCATAGCTGGACAACGTCTGCATGTCAGACATAGCTCATGCAGGTAATACCAAGACTCAGACAAAAAACTAAGCTGCTCCTGTCGTGCTTTTTTCCATGCAGTGCCCCACAAACTTACCCCCTCTCTACTGATACTTCTTGACATAACATTTCCACTTTTCTTTTTTTACCTCTTTACCAGATACTGCAGAAAAGTAGTTCTCTAAGTGCTTCAAATGTTTGGTTACAAAGGAAGTGGTGAATCCATGGTTTGACTTCAGAGGTGTAGAACCCCAAACCGACTACAGAGTTAACAGTCAGATACTCCGCAGTTCTGGAAGAACAGACAGTGCCACCACCACCTTCTGGTATCCAGCAAAGGAGTTCTAAAGGGGTAGTTCTAAAGGAGTATTAGTAGCTGTGGAAGATTTAGACTTATTGGAACTAGAAAACAGTGGAAGACTTGAAGCCCTGTGTCAGAGAACTAGTAATTGTTACAAAGTGCAAGCAGAAGAGAATGACCATGCAGACATATTTTTCACTTCTTTGCCTGTATATCTGAACAAGATACCAAGATGACAAGGCAATCTTAGAAACACTTAAGTAAATTTGAGAAATACTGGACCTACAATTCCAGTCACACTCTATAATATACATGTAATACAAAACTCTCTAACCTTAAGGAGTTTTTACATATGCCATTACATTGTAATATCCCAGTGCCACTGCCTAATAAAATAAAAACCCAACCCCAACCACACACCCTGATAGTTCAACGTTCTTTTATATTAATATGTATTAATTTAATACATTATTTAAATGAACCTCAGAATTGTTTGGATTACAGCCTGGAATGAAGGCTCTTTATAGAGCTACTGACTGCCCTGATATACAAGGACTGGAAGCAAATTTACTGCAGCATTCACTCAAGTCAATGAAAGAGATCTAAACATCTAAGTCAGTTTTGACAAAAAATTAACTTTTCATAAATGAAATCACACATAAATGAAATCTACATGAAGTAGAATACTATTTGAAGAGCTTAACTGCAGATTGACACTATGGATCCAGCTGTTAATGCATATGTATTTGCATAATTAGAAAGTTTACAAAAATAATGAGCATACCTCAAGTATCTTGTCATCTAGTTCAGATCAGGGGTCAGATTAGGGAGGATTCTTCTTCAGGTAGTCTCATAAAATTTATACAGCAAAATTTATGTTTTAAAGGCAGTCAACTGGAATCAAAGTACCATGTATAGTAGTACTTCTATATTACATCTATCTTTAATATGAATCAAAGAAGATATATTTTTTCAACACGAGAGGTCAATTACGTGCTTTTAATATCTGTGAAATGTTTTCCCTTCAATTGTAACAGCACAGAAGTTGTATGGAACCTGGAAAGACTGGCACAAGCTCTTCTGGTTGATTCCGAATTTTAAAAAAGGTAAGCCCGTCACAGAACATCATGCTGTAATTTTAAAAAGTTACAGAAACATAAGCAGCAATCAGCTGTCCAAGTTCTGCAACACTGGACAGTATAGCCAGCTGTCTATTGCCAGAAAGAAATATCTTATAAAGAAGAACTAACTGCTGTTCATCTCCATCCTTTTAGAAACTAAGCTTGAACAAAGACCTAGGGAAGCATTTGAAAAAGGCCTAAGTGTTTAAAAGAACCAAAAGTAAGTCTGCTGTCATCACCTAATTCGCAAGATGAAGCTCCTGTCAAAGGAAGTGTATCACTGGAATGAGATTAGCAATAATTAGGAGGAGTGTCCGTTACACAAACAACAAAAATGGGAGTTCAGTGTTGTCAGAAAACAAAGTTTTTTAGGAGATGAAAAGTTTATTTATAAACTGCCAACATTTAACAAAAACAATATTACACTATTTTCCATTTTCTACAGAAATACAATAACTTACAGCAGTGCTTAGTCCATTTTGTCACTAATACATATAAAAACAAGTCTGCTGATAAATAAGTGAAAAAAATCTGTTTACCAACCACCACCACTAAAATTGTACCTGTAAATTTTGGAAGACATCTGCATAGAAGAGTTAGAACTGTAAGGGTGCTCTTTTTTATTTTGTAAGTCATTTTGTACTACCAGGATATGCAAAAATTTAATTAACATGCAATACAAAATATTTGAGACAAACAAGGTAAAACTCAATGTGCACAACTGGAAAACAGTGCTAAGATGCCCTTCTATGTTTCTAACTAGACATCAGGAAAATGCATCTTTCATATGGTGGAATTCCAAATTCCCTTCACAGCAAAACCAGATTTACAACCATGAAAATTTCTACTTGGCCAGGCTCTACTGAAGAAGGACTAAAAGCGTGGTGGAAGTTATCTAGTACTAGATAACAACAAATAATTGTAGAACATCTCAAATCAACATTATGTAGATGCTTTTTACAAAGTAGATTAGCTGTTAGCTAGTGATAAGCATTTGTGAGATGGAAGGGTGACAAATGTGCAGTTTACTGTTGACCATAAACGTAGAGAGCACGCCTGGAGAACAGCAACACTCAGGCCATCCACTATTTATTAAGACATTCCCGTTCAATATTGCATCAGTTATCACACGGCACTTAAAACCTCACCAGTCATCCCTAAATATCTTGCACGAACCTCGAGCACTGGTTATCTGTTTGCTATCGATATGCGATACTTCCAAAACTAAAGTGTTATCCTGGTTTGCACAAAGGTACATTGCATGAAATTTTTTGCCACTAGAGAAGATGAAAAATCATGGAGGCAGGGGAGAGAATGGGCGGTATTGAGCTGGGGCGGAAGGTGGGGGAAAGAGGGAGAGAGAAGGAGAGGGGAGAATAGAGGGGGAAAAAAACTGAGGGGGAAAGGAAGCTTTCTTAGCTACTGATACCCTGTAGTACCCTTAGTTTTTCTCTAGCTGCCCTTTTAAACCTCTAACATTCCATAACCTTAATAGCTCCTTTTCCTCAGTGCTAATGAGTATACACTACACCGACTGGGATTTTGTATTGAAGCCATAAATACAACCACTTGTGAAAGACAAACAAGTCCCTTACAATTCATCACACCAAATATGTCATGGCTATCAGGTAGTGGCTGATACTCTCTCCACAGCCTGATCTTATGTCAATGAAGTTGGTGGCAATTTTGAAACACATTCCAACAGATGTAAAAGTAAAGCATTCAGATCACAAACAAATAACCAGATTCTGCAAATTACTTCTACACAAGGACCCTGGTGGGTTTATTACTTGCTCCTTTCTGATTTAATGAACACCCAAATTAAGTAAGACAAGATTGCTCATATTGACTATGGGCTTCCTTACATATTCTTTCTACCTAGCAGCTAGTAGGAGAAAATGAAAAAAAAGAAAGCAAAAAGTATATGAGAGAAGCTTTTTTAAGCTTTGCATTTAGGATGATGAGCAATACTTTCAGTAATGCCCTGTGATTTCAGGTGCTCATTTTAGAACACTTGGAATGAATCACATTGTCCAAGAAGAAACAGGAAACGTTCCAATAAAATTGATTCCTTTAAGGAAAGCTCTCAAGTCCAATAATTCAAAATCAGAAGACATTAAAAATTAAGAGTAACTCTGAAAATATTTTTATGTGATTTATTTTTACAAAAAGAACATGAGAAAAATACTGAAAATAAAGTACCAAAAAGACTACTTGTTGTTTGTATTTAAATACCAATTTAAATCACTAGTTCGTGTTTGACATACTTTTCTCAATCTCCTGTGATGCTAAAGCACTCATCCAAAACATGCCTGTCCATTTCCTTTCTGGAGGACTCGTGAAAAGTATCCCCTAGGTATTGACTGAGCACCCCCAAATTTTCCCAGCTTGTAAGACCTTACAAACTCTTTCACAGTCTCAAATACTCTCTACAAGCACTTGGGATAAACACCACCACTAATGATTTGGTTGGTGTGTGCAGGCATTTGCCCAAGTATCATGAAAATCAGGCAGATTAAGACAGAGAGGGGAAGCAACAGATCTCACTGCTTTCAGCAAACAACCAGGCACTGACCCTGCTAGATTCAGACTCAGGACAGGTCATCCACGGAAGAGCCTGTTAGCAGATAGCCAGATGTGGGTGATTTTTGCAGCGTTCACAGGACATAAATACAGTTCCACCATCCATCCATTCACACACACATGCACACTTATTGTGGGAGAATAAATATAGATAATTTATTCACAGATAAGCTCTCTACTGATTACAAAAAAAAGAAGAAAATAATCCCCATCTGACAGGAATTCATCCTATGACAAAGTAAGAGCAGTGAAAAACAAAATTAATGCTTTACATTCACTATCCTGTAGAACACTGGTCGTTTAGCAGATTAATTTCCAGTGTCTTACGGTCCTGTCATAATTTTAGTCTTTCTGCTACAAAATTTATGATTTATCTAATTTATCTTGGAAATCTACATAAAATTTACAATGGTCACAATTGTGCATCTGAGAATTTTTCATAGAAAAAATATTGCAAAATATTATGTTTAAAACTAGTTGTATATCCCCCTAATAAGAAAGCTATGAGAATTAAATATTTTTGAACATATCTTGATAAAATAAACATTTCTCTACACAGACTAGTACTTTGACAAACATGATGGTGTTACAAAATTAGTGTTTAATGGCTCACTTGGACACTGTAGTGCTGTCACTACCTTGGATCTAAATGCTACTTAAAAATATTTAAGACATCTATTATTTTGATTATATGAAAGTAAAGAGATTATATGAAGTAAAGTGTGTTCCCAAGCACACTTTTCAAGATGACTACCCAGTTTTAAATGTAGCCATTTCAAAGAAGAAAAACTGATACAAAAGGGAATGAACACAGTAAGTATAAATATATTTTGCCTTCTAAAAACAAATTCTGGTACCTCGTATCATTTATGTGATTTTTTTTTAACAACAGGTTAAAAAAACCACAATCCTTTTATCTACTCATTACATGCAGCCATTCAGGCAATCTTACCATATTAATTATGTACCAATTTCATAACTTTATTCACAATGAACATACAGGTGCACCTCATCCAAGAAAAGCTCTTTGTTCCACCATAATTATATTCCATTCAGAAAATGTCCCGTGAAGAAAATATGCACCTCACAGTGGGTTCTCCCCACCTCTGTCTATACAGTAGGATGTACAGCAGGTTCCAGATGGTGCAGATAAAGATGTTTAATAAACCAGACTTCAGTTAAGAGTTCTGCTTTCCAGAATAATTCTGTTGCATGTTAAGAGTTTGACACCTATCAAAAAAGATTTAGCATTCAGAATCCTAACAAAATGTTTTTAAATATTAAATCTAAGATCTATGGTGCATCAACACAGATGCTGTAAAAATCTTCCCCATCATTACAACATACTTTGAGATACTAACTACTCTACTGAATACTACTAGAAAACTCAGAGAAGAAATCCAACAACTGTCAGGAGCTTCCTACAAGACTGCCACAGCAACTCAAGATACAGAATAACAATACGAAGCAGATGAGATGGTAAGGTCTACTGTAAATCACTGGGTAGAGTGTTAACATGTGGGTAGATTATAAAATACTATGCTAGACAAAAAAATAATTAAAAGCCAGTTATTACATATTTAGCTTTTTTAAAATTTTTACTCAATAATTATAAACTGTAAAAATGCACCCTAATTCACTACAATAGACTATGCCCTGAGAAGTAACATTACACACTAAGCAAAAGCCACTGGGAAGTGTCAGGTCTGCAGTTCAAAAGCATAATATATGGAACTCCCTGGAAGCATATTTCCTCCATTTTTCAGCAATACAGTTGCTTCTTCAGAGGAAAAAACTAATGAAAACTTATGCTAATTCTAGTTTTTCCAACTTTAATTTTTTTTTTCCTTTCTCCTTCAAACTCTCCCTGGAAAACTTGGATTCATAGATAAAGCTCTTGCTTTTCACATCTGAAAGAGGATATAGGCCTAGCATGAGGTTCTAAAATAACTGAGCCTGATGAACTCCACTTAAGGACATCAGTCAAAGTACTTTTTGGGAGGTAGTCAGAGTTACTCAAACACAAAATTAGGCCACCTCACCAATGCTTTGCTACATTCTTCTTTGCTGGTTGGAAGAACAGAGAAGAGGTTGAGAAGAAAACATACCTCTGAGTACACAGGGAAAATTATCTTAGACAGGGACACTGAACTTCCTTTGAAACTAACTTGAATGTTACATGCATTTGAGAATTGGCGAGTTACACCCTTTTCTTTGTATGTGACACTGATAAAACAGTAAGAACTAATTATAAATACCTGTCATCACCCAATGAGTGCAAAGATGCATTTAAAAGTGATATCTACGTTTCAGTGTCAATTCACTGCTTTTTCCAAAATTGCTCTAGGAGATACAATTCAGCAGTTGTGGGTTTTTCTCCCCACACTCTAAGTGCAATGGTTCACTTCCTACTAGATTAAAAAAAACCCGAAGAACACTCTTCCCTTACACAAGGCAAAACAAAAACTAAGCAAACAACAACTTGTCCAAATATTTAATCATCAAATCTCTAAAGACTCACAACTTAAATTATTCTCTGGTACTCACATTTTCCTCAGTGTATTATATGTTTTTGAAAAAGTATGCTTTTTGAGTCTGGTTATGCAGACAAATCCTTCCAAAACCCTTTGTTTCTGTTCATCAATATCATACAGTACTGTTTTGAAAATTCATTAACTATCTACTTAGGAAAAAATCACTCCCATCCATAAAGTCTAGCTACACATTCTAATTAAGCAGCACAAGAATAAAACTGGAAATGCCAGAAATTTTGATTATAAGACAAAAATCTAAGCTTTCTCACTACATTATCACTTTGCTTATTTGTCTTAAAGCAAATTACATACAAGGTAATTAATCAAATAGTATAAACCGACAAGTTACTTTATCCCCTATTTAAATTACACATGGATTGTGTTGTATAAAGAATATGTAAGCAGTCAAAAAAACACAAATATGCAGACATGAGTACATTAACAAATATTAATCAGAGCAGCTATAACAGTGCGTTCCAATAACTTCATACAGATTTGTTATTGTAGCTATCTTTAATGCTGCAGGTTTCTCCAGTGACTGTAACACACAAGACAAACAAAATGCCAGTGAAATAACAGTTACTGTATTTAGCAGCTGAGAATTTAGCAATTAAAAACGTGATTCCTTCTATTCCAAATTCTGTAGTTTCAAATTACATTTGTTCCTCGAAACCCTTTGTTTCTAGTACAAATTTCTACAAAGACTAATCCAGTGAACAAAAAGAACCAATTAAAATGACACATACTACAGCACAAGACAAAATTAGTAAAGATGCTGAACATTATATGAAGATGTTTACAGATGTACAAAGTTTGATTTTATATTTGAAGAAACTTCAGAGAGTGAGAGCCTTGTATTCTGCAGCTTCTGCTGGACGTTTTCTCCGCAGGAATGTTCACTGACTACATTTTTAGTCTCTGATCTCTGAAACACAAAACAGCTGAAATGCCTTATGTAAAGTAGCCATGCTCAGTACGTTGACTAAAGCCACTTCCTTTTTTTTTCAATCAGTGCCCAAACGGGACTCTGCAGTAATACCAAGTGGTTAGATAGGTATGCTGCAAAGATCATAGTTCCAGAACTTCACATCAGTTTTGAGCTTAATGCAGTATGTTAGAAGTATCTCTTCAATAATTTCATGCATGAGGCTTCAGGGCATTGACAGTTTGAAGCAATTTAGATATTATTTTCCTCTTTCATATAATTTATATTGTTACCATTAAAAAATTAAAGCTCAAATTTAACAGCTTACTGTTTGCATTTCCTTCAAACAGAAAGATATGACTTGTTTCAATTTCACTGTAATTCAATGCAACTCTATTAAGTTACATAGGACAAAATCTTGTCTTCCTACAAGAATGCATCACTTGTGCTGACATGAATAGGAACTACACACCTGTGTATGAGGGCACCTGCTTAAATGTTTATGATGTCAAGTTCAATAGCACAGAATTTCCACAGTACAGCTCTAAGAATGCTAACTAAGACTCCAGATTAGACTCTGGAAGAACTATATAATGGGTTTCAAGTCAGATTCTAATATTAGTATTTTCTTCTGAAAGCCTCAATCATTCCAGTGCAAGAAGAGAGAATCTCTTCCCTTCCACAGTTCAAGAAATGTTTCTTATCATGCTCCCACTTCCAAGATTGCTCCTGTCACTGATATTTTTTTCATAAACAGGTAATTTTTGCTAAGGTAAACATAACACACAAATACATTACTAAGTAATCTAGGACCAAGAATCTGATCTTAAATACATTGCCCCCTTGACTTCACACTTTCCAGGTTCATATGAGTCATTAATGGGATACTGTTAATCAAGCTGACCCAGGCTACTACACATACTTTAATGTATCATCCACATTCACTAAACACCAGGTCCTCTGGGATATGTAAAAGTTCTTGCTCAAGTTAAGTTCTTAAGTTCAGACTCCTGTTTATACTTGAACCTACCGATTTCTCAGAGATCACTGAGGCAACATCTTATGACAAAATCATCCTCTCAAGCCAAGCCCACACCCCCTTCAGATAACAATTATGTTCTTCTGCAACTGAAACCATCAACCAAACCAAGAGAGCATTCCATAGCACCTCAAAACAAATGACCATGTAATACATCCCTACCTATGGAGAGGCAGGTGTGGATGCCTTCTGAGACAAAGCTTTGATACGGAGATGCTCAAGCCTAGATCAGTCTTATCTAGGTAGTGTAAACAGAACAGTGTACATTTAGAAATGTCATTGTTAGCTACTTTGTGCCTGAAATGAATAATGAACATACTCTCAAAGACTACAGGTGGTCTGTTTTCATTTTGAAATGCAAAAGTAAACTCTATTCATCAAACTACTTAGAAGTGCAGGAACTTCACATTTTGAGTGCTTTTTTGATTCAAAGTGATACCATTTGAGCAGGCTACCTGTGTTTTTTCTCCCTCATTGTTTCTCTCTCTGCCTAACAGAAACAGCATCTTGAAAGTTATGGTCAAGAGGCATTTGGGGCAGGAGATATATAAAGCAATTCTGGCAAGGACACTAACTTGAAAATTTAATCCCCCCAGAGCATAGTCTGTTTTTGAAAGAGGCAATGTTGCCATTGTACAGACTTCTACAATTGTAGAATGTTTCCCCTGGGTCTGTGGACCAGCACAATTCTACTAGTGTAAAAAATCCCTTTTACAGACAAGTTCTAAGGAAATTATAAAACACACCATTCATATTTGATTTCAAATTCCCTTAAAATTTACAGTTATGTAAACAGAGATGTATGGTTGGAGTAGAGCTCTTAAGGATGAGTAAAAAAGGGAAAAAAAACCCCAAAGACTGAAGCTCTGCAAAAGAACAAAAGGGAATAGTTAGCTCCCTCCTTGTTGTCACTTTTTTTTTAACTGTATAGTGGCCAATGACCAATTGAAAGAGTTACTTTTTACTCCATCCAATACTGGACTTGTAGGGTCTTGCTTAAGTACAAGTCATCAATGTGTGATTTAGCAGGGTGAGAATCTGTAGTGTAAATAATAAATCCAGAAATGTGTATCAAGTGTGATTATTTCTGGATTGTTGAGATAAAATAAATAAATAAACACCAAGTAAGAAATGAAGGTAGTCTGTTTTAAGAAAACTATTTCCAAATACAGCCAAATACAGCTCTGACTGTGAGTGAACATGTGTTTGAACTATTTTCTGCCACATTTTCCTGTATCCACTTATCAGAATTTCAACCTCATAGACTTTCCTATCAAGCTAACGTGACAATAAATAAGCAAACAAAAACCCAGCTGAAACAGTAAAAGGCATGATGGCTCCAATACTGTTACTGGAGCCTTCAGAAAGAAACACTGTATTCTGGTCTTCTACCAAAGACTGCTACACAAAAATAACAGCACTCACCAAATATAGTCTGGATCCAATAAGGTATTAGCATGATGGCATATAGGAACAACCTGGAACCAGATTTAGCTGATACTGACAGATTCTCCCATTCTTTTTTCAGACACCCTTGTTTCACAAGCATTTCAAACTTTTTCTCTTTTACCTCCTTTTTTTTTTTTTGAAGTCAAATGATTCAGAGTTCACCTTAATGCAGAAGTTAAAAAATAAGAAAATGTCATGGTAGGAAGCTGACAAGAGTGATTTCTTAAAAAGATTCATGAGCAAACTGCATTTGCTTAATAAAAATGTATGCCAGTTCTTTAATAAAGTGACAGACTTCCATCCTGAAATTGAACTTTAGGACTGACCATCAAAAGAGAGAGAAACACAGAGTTAGCTAAAACTTGCAACCAAGACATGCATTTGTGTCTGAAAAGAGAATATTGCACTAAGAGAAGAACCCTGAAAGCTTCGAACGCTTCCTTCACTGACCTAAAAAAGTAACTAACCATTTTCTATAAGCAGTAGCAAACCTGGCTTGGTCCACATCCCTACAAGTTGATAATACTTTATCAACAAACTGGTATTCCATTTCTGGACCAAGAGAGTCCTGCACAGGAGCACGCTTCAGGCGTTTTGTTTCTTGGGTATAACCTTGTTTGCTGCCGGATTCATTCAAACTATCGACATCCATAGCTTGTGCCATGTGACTTGTTGCAGGACTGTGGTGGGAATTATTCAGAGTTTCATCACTGCTGTCCACAGATGATACCACCGCACTCAGGAGAGGAAGTTTGTTGCTTAAGTGCTGTTGAAGGTAGAATACACACCTTCTGCAAAGGAAAAGAAAAGAAGAAAGAAAAACAGAGAAAGTCATGCACTGAAAGTAACCTGCTGTTGCTGCTGAACTGTTTCAATTCATTTGCCATCCCACCAGATTTCCCTCACAGACACAAAATCTGCTGTCTCTGCTCATGCTCTACTAGAAAGGGCTCCAAGTCACTTTGGCAAATCTACTGTTACCTAGTCAGGAACCTGCACTCAGCTAGTAAAGCAGAAGTTTTCTGCAGCCAATCTTCTGTCTAAATTTTGCTCATTTTTTGTTATTTAAACATTTAAAGTGTGAGGAGGCTCATTAACAGCATCTTGTGTGTCTTGTACAAATTATAGGGACAAGTGGAGCTTACACCACAAGATATTTAAGCCAAATCAAATTTCCCATGCATTAGCTCTGATTATGCTCTTGAACGTTTTCCAAAGACTCAATACATAGTAGCTTAAAAATCTTTTATTGAGTGGTACTTTCTAAAAACAGAACAATTTGTTAAGAAGTATCACATATCACATAAAGAATCATCCACAAATCAGAAGGAAACTCTTTTAACCAAGTCCTCTTACCTATGACACCACAAGGTTTCGTGCCCTGGGTAATTATCAATCAGTTCAGTGCAGAGCTCCATCTCTTCATCTAAACGGCGGGGGAGATCCACGCTTTGCTCCTCTGCACAGGCAGCTTCTGTCCCTGCACTCTCTTCCCCCTTCTGAAGGCTAGGGTTTTGTTCATTTACCATTTGATTTTGTACCAGTATGTTATTGTCAGTCACTGTTCTGCGCATCAAGGAATTGAGTAAGAACTGGCGGTAATGAAATCCACTATGGTCCGAGACATGCATGGATACCCAATATTTAGTGGATGAAAGTTCATCGAGGAGAACCTGAAACAAAATGCAGGGACACTTATCAACCACTATAAAGGAGGAAGTTACCACCACTGCTTCTGTATTAAGGTAACCTCTTCTTTGGGGATTTCAGCCACTGTGGTAATGGTTTAAGAACACGCAGAAAAATGAAATATCACTGAGCCTTTTCTACTGAGTTCTGAAAAGCATCTTGGTGTCTCAGCAGAAAATAAACTAATACTTCTTCCAAACTCTGAAAAAGCAGGTTTTTCAGAAACCTGCCCACAGGCTGAGTGGGGAAAAAAACCCAAATCACTTATGATATGAAATAAGGAGTGGTTTAAGAATCTCAGAAAGGATAGCAATAAATACTATTTAGAGAAGGCAGAAACTACAGTGCTATTAGGTTTAAGAATCTTACTTTTTACCCGGTGGATTGTGGGTGTCAGAAGGTGGGAGAGTTGCTTAAAAAGAATAAAACCCAAACTTAATTTACACCTTCATTTTCCATGAGAGAATGTCAACCATAACATTATGTTTAAAGTCCTAGAGCCTGTGAAATACAAAACTATTCGTCCATAATCAGGTTGCTTGATTTTACTACTGAAGAACCCCTAGAAACGCTTTCACAACAACTCTAGTAAATACTTAAATGCCAACTGCAGCTCTGTTTTTAACACTGCTGGCTCCTATGAATTGTCTTTTAATTCTGAGTGCTTTTAAACCTTCAAAATTCATTTCTGGAGAGAAATGCAACTTTGGCTACCAAAGCTTCTTATACTTTGCTTTCTCTGTTAGAGTCAGTGGTTTGGTTTTTTTTTTTTACAGGCCTTAACACGTCTTTCCTCACACTGCTTCTCCTCCGGAGCTTAAACTATCCAGAGAGACCAAAACTACCTTTTTCATTCACTTATAAAGACTTTGAATATAATCTTACTGGTATACTCTTGCTTTTGATCTCTTCTCCTAAGCTACCTACATCACTTAACAGGACCAGCTGATGCAAAACAACTTTCACAGGAAGAAGTCTTTCTTTTTGATACTGCAGCACAAAAGCCACAGCCTCCCACAAAGAAAACCATGGAAACGTACAAGGCCAGCTATACAGCTTTTTTGGGGGCAGCTGTTCTAAAAGAAATCAGAGCAAATACAATGCAAACAGCATCTTCTACCCAAGACAGTCAACATGTTTTTCTAAATCTTGACAAAAGATACCAGCATCACCTTCCCTTTACACATCAGCAATCTCAAGCGAAGTATTGAATAACAGTCCGCACATGGGGTTCTTAAGGGGGCTAAAACTCCATGTCCACTCCCATCTGCACTTCAAACCATAAGACCAGCTTTTCCCTTCTCAACAGAATTGAGCTTAGTATTTTAAACTTCTGAACCTTAAGATTAGGAGTCTATTAAGAACAACATAAGGCTTAGAAAAATCAGATCAGCCTTTATTCAGCTCGGATTGATACTACACACATTTATGCTCAACTGAGACCTTGGAAGAATCCAATTCATTTATGTGAAATATTTATAAGCTACAAATTTACAGGGGAACATCTTAATTACACATTTTAACTCCCTGTATAAAGGGAACAAAATTATTCCCAGTGTCACTCCTTACCTGAACCAGAATACCTCTTTTAAAAAGGCAACACAGAAGATTGACATTAAAACTTCTTGGGATCTACAAAAAACAGAGCCTCCTATCTAGGAACCTCAGAGTACCAGTGGAAGATGCTTCAAACAACTGTAAGTAGAAGCCAACTAATGTCTGAATTTCAAGAGGTTCTTTCTCAGGACTGTATGCTTTGCTTAGTGCTTTCTTACAAAGCCAGCTTTCTCCATTTCCATCTCTATCAGTACAAGCCCTTGTACAAGCCCTTTGCCACTGTTCTGTTAATAAAGAGGAAACTGTATGAAATCACCTCCCTCCCCACTCTTGACAATCTCTTTCCTACCTCTGGTGGTGAGCTGACTACCATGGAACTGGCAGCCTCCCCCAGAACAGGACACATGTGCTCAGTGACCTTCATCTCGACCTCTGGGTCTGCACTCCCTCTTACACCCTCCCTGATGCTCTGCTTGGGTTGTTTTAGAGTGCTTTTCCAACCATAAACTGCAGACCAAAACTTCCTCCCTGGTCTGGGACACTGGGGAAATGAAAAGGAACTGGGGAAACAAACTTTTAAGGATAACCAGATAAATATAGCAATGTCCACTCACAGAAACTAGTACCTTTGGAGACCCAGTCATCTAAGAAAAAGCCATGGCCTTACTGGGGATGGCTACAAGAAAAACTACTTTGTGTCTCGAGAACATGTTGTCTTCTGGGCATCACACAAGAGAAGTGTTGCCTCATGACAATTACCCCACCACTTGTTTGCTTGCTTGTTTTATTGTAGAGTCTGATCAGTCAATCTCCATCCTGTAATTATCAAATTGAGTACGCCAATCTAAAGAAAACAAAAAAGTTTGTCAATCCTTGCTGAACTACATCCTATTTTTCTACCTGCATGATTTCACTGAAACAACATAGTGTGCATGAATTTTAAGACTATACACCTACCACTCTCTTACAGCCTGGTTCTCTAACTAATTATGCACCCACCTTTTAGTAGGTATCTGGAGCCTATGATCTAACCCCACTAACTGTACAGTCATGTGAGAAAGCTGAAATCAGGCTTTCCAAGGCAAGTTCCAGTATCAGAAAGATTACATTCGTTTCAAACAATCTGTTCTTGACAAATCCTTGACTGATATTAATGAACGCTATTCAAACACTACATAAACTTCCTAATGCCATTCAAATTCTGCAGCTAGAACAAATTGAAATTTATATATTGAAAGAAGATAATATTTTTGACTGTCTAGCGTAAGAAAGAAGAAACATCTATATCCTTATAAGAAAATCTTCCTACTGGGCCAAAACCTTCCCCTCTAGCATTTTAAATCTTTTTCCCAGAGCTTGAGCTGAGCTTCAGTCTGCAGTAGCATTAGGATTAACAAACAACAGGAAAAAACCCAACCAAAATCCTATTAAACAGCCTACCTCTTGAAATCCTCCAAAGCAGGCCAACAGCTTCACTAATGATAAACCTGTTTTGAGAAGTCGTATTTAAATGATAATACAACATACAAAATATGTTTCTGGACCTCTGCTTCCTTGTACACTTCAAACTGCAGGCCAGGTTTGTATTATAGCAGAAATATGGCCCTAAGTAATACAGGTACTCCTTAATTTCAGGCAACCTTGCAAGAACTAAATGGCCGTGGAATCAGTGACTGTTTTATCTGCCAATTTTTCAGTATGGTTCCAGTCTTGCATCTCAGTGAAATTTATCATACTTTTCAGATATTCAAAAGCAGAAATTGCTGAAGGTGCAACATGAGACACCAAGCAAGTAAACAACACATACAGAATGTGTAGGGATGGGGTCAGGAAAGCCAAGGCAAAGCTGGAACAGCACTTGGCAAGAGGTTCAAAGAAGAAGAAGGGATTGTGTAAGTACGCAGGTCAGAAAAAAAGACCAAGGAGAGTGTATGCTCCCTGATAAGCCAGAAGGGTGAATTGGTGGTGACTGATATGGAGAAGGATGAAGAAATTTTACTGAGTTCTTCGTCTCAGTCTTCACTGGCAGTCAGGCCTCCCACTTCTCTCAAGTCCCTGATCCTCCAGATTCGTGTGGGGGGAAGTGAACTCCCTTCCACTACAAGCAAAGAGCATTCAGAACCACTTGAGGAAGCTGAACAGCCACAAGTATATGGGATCTGAAGATCCACATTACAAAGTTCTGAGGCAACTGGTTGATGTTGCTAAGCTACTGTTCACCATATCTGAATTCAGGGCAGTTAGGGGAAGTCCCCAGTGACTGGAAAAAGGGAAACATTGCTCCTATTTTTAAAAAGGGGAGAGAGGAAGAGCCAGGAACTGGAGACTGGTCAGCCTCGCCTCTGTGCCTGGCAAGATCATGGTGTAGATCCTTCCACAAGATACGTTAAGGCACGTACGAGACAAGGAGGTGACACGAGGCAGCCAGCAATTGTGCCTGACCAATCTGGTGGCCTTCTGTGACAGAGTGATAGCAGTGGTCAACAAGAGAAGACCAAGAGATGTCATCTATCTAGATGTGTAAGGCGTTCAGGATGGGTTCCACACGACATCCTTATCTCCAAATTTGAGACAGATGGATTTGATGGAAAGTCTATTCAGTGGGTAAGGAACTGGCTGGATGGATGCAGCCAGAGAGGTGTGGTCAATGGCTCTATGTCCAGGTGGAGACTGGTGATGAGTCCCTCAGGGCTCTGCCTTGGGACTGCTGCTCTTGAGTATCTTCATCACTAACACACACTGTGGGATTAAGTGCACCCATAGCACATTTGTAGATGACACAAAGCTGAGCTGTGCAGTTGACACAACAGAAGGATGGGATGGCAGACACGGAGATTCGGACAAACTTGAGAAATGAGCTCATGAGTTCAACAAATCCAAGTGCAAGGTGCTGCACCAAGGCTGGAGTAATCCCAGACACGAGCACAGACTGGAACTGAATGAGAACAGTCCTGCGGAAAAGGACTTTGGTGTTCTCATGGATGAAAAGTTGGAGAAAAGCCAGCAACGCCCACTTGCAACCCAGAAAACCAACTGCATCCTGGGCTGTATCAAAAGTATCGTGGCCAGCAGGTTGAGAGAAGGGATTCTCCCCCTCTGCTCCACTCTGGTGAGACTCCACCTGGAATGTTGCATCCAGGTTTAGAGTCACCAGCGTAAGGACGTGGACCTGTTGGAACAGGTCCAGAGAAGGGTGACAAAGATGCTCCAAGGACTGGAGCACCTCTCCTATTAGGACAGGCTGAGAAAGCTGGGGTTGTTCAGCCTGGAGAAGAAAAGGCTCTGGGGTGACCTCACTGTGGCCTTTCAGTACCTTTGGGGACCTATAAAAAGGAGGGAGAGGGACCTTTTATGTGAGTAGATAGTGACTGAACAAGGGGTAATGGTTAATGAAAGAGGGCAGGTTTAGATTAGATATCAGGAAGAAATTCTTTACTGTGAGGGTGGTAAGGCACTGAAATAGGTTGCCCAAGAGAGGCTGTGGATGCCCCATTCATTGAAGTATTCGAGGCCAGGCTGCATGGGGCCCTGAGCAACCTCATCTAGTGAGTGGCATCCTTGCACATGGCAGGGTGGTTGGAACGAGATGGAAGTCCCTCCCAAGCCAAACCATTTTGTGATTCTATGAACCTCCATATTTTTGTGAAAATCTGTAATGCCTGCTTTTTCCCTGCTCTCCTTTTTATTTGCTTTTTTCCTTGCATCACATCTTGCAAATCACTGTGTAATTCTGCCTCTTAAAGCTACCTAGACACAATTTTTATCTCAAGTTTCTTGCTGTCTTCTATGTTCCACACTTTTTCCTAATTTTCCTGTACCCAAACATCTTCTGCTAGGCCATCTGAAGAGATGCATTGGTGGTGTCATGAAAAAAACCTAGAGCCAACATGGAGACTTTGCAACAGGTGAAACACATTGGTGGAGGAACAACAGCACCAGTGAAATTTTGCCAGAGGTAACAGAAATCAGCTGGACACCTCTAGACAAAACTATCACTTCCATAGTCTTCATTTTAAAAAAATAGATCAATAGGTGGACTGGGATGGCAGGCAAAGCAAATGGACTTCAGAATGATCAAACAAATTTAAAATACTTCCTTCACAGGCATGTTTGTGATTTGTCACAAAAAGCACTCACAACTCACAATGAATAAACTCACCAGAATCACTTCAAGTTCTGCAAAGAGTTATTTCTATAACAATGTAATTATTTCTCTTTAATTAAATTAGTAAGGAGTAGCAAGTGCAAAAAGCACTCAAGGTGTTATCTTGATCCTCAGACTACTGTTACCAGTATAATGGACACAGAGCTGTTTAGAACTTGTTTTAGCTTTTTGTTTGTTTTAAGGGATAAAATGACTTGAACTTTCTTTAACAGTGCTAACTCCCCTCATCTTTCAGTAAGCTAGTAAAGATATTAAAGATCCTGTTTTCTATTAATATAGACCTCTAACCCTAACTTCTAACCTCCAATCTATCTCAAACTTGCAATTCTTCTGAGTTTTCCAAAAACTACCTTTTCATATAAACTGGCTAGGCAGATGAGTCCAAATTCTGCCCTATCTCTGCAATAGACATAAAAATAATGGCTATATTGACTCAACAATGTCCAGTAAATTCCTCCCTTACCACCCTATGTGGTAAAACGCAGCAGCTGCTGTTAAAAGTGAATGATGCATCACTCTATCAACCTAATATTCACAAAGAATTCTAACAACTTAGAAAATAGAGTACTACAAAACTGCCTATATAATTTTAGACCACATCACATTAACTAGTTCAATTTGCTGCAGGTCTTTATGTTAGAGATGTGAAATATTCAACACTGCATAAAGTGTCCCTGCTGTCCCTGAAATAGTTTAATCAGCTCCCAGTGTAAGTGCTGTCAAAAAATACTGCTGGAGCTGAAGAAAGTAGTTACAAGCACTACCATGCTTTCTCCAAAATTCCTGCTGTCTTTACTTGGTCCTTCAATATTCTGAAACCACAGGTAAGCTGAATAAGGGTATCAAAACAATGATATTACATTATCAAAATAGTATCTGTTACATATTACCTTTTTTCCCTACTAGGAATTTCAAGACTAGTGCTGGAAGAATTACTTAGAGTTGCCTGTTCCTTACTTCGGCTCACATAGTCCCATCTATACTCTTCCCACACATATATTAGCACCAAGTACTAAGGGAGAAACACAACTTTGTATGCAGGCAAGAAAAATGTGTCTTTTCTGCAGAGCAGAACCTGCTTACACTGGCAAGAAAAACGCAAAACCTACTCACTGCAATATTTTGCCCACTTTCTTAAAACATTCTTAGCTACCTGTGATAACTTTACTTGATACTCTTCATTCGTGTTATACAATCTGCTTAGCAAACCAGTGTTTGGGTTTTCTGGACAAGAAAATTTAAGAATTTATTCACTATTGTATTATACCTTGACAGTGAGCTTTGCCAAATGCTGTAAAACCCAGATGCGATGGGACCAGGCATTGTAGTTGCTTGGATACCTCCCAGCAGCTTCGGAGCAGACATTCATTTCCTCCTGCACTAGTCGCTGAATTCTCTCCACAGGTGCTGCTCCCAAGTTTCCTTTAGTCGCAAGACTGGGCAAGGAGTTTTCCTGAATTAGTTGTTGCAGCACCCATCGTCTGGTTAAACGATGTAAAGTGTTAATGGCGAGAGAGCAATTTTAAGAGAAAAAAATAGTTTTTCATTTGCATAAATCAAATATTTCCAGTATTTCTATTCTCTGAACTATACCGGAGCTAGGTAGTACCGGAGTGAGTAGTAAACAACCATCTGAACACTTGCCATACTAAAAGCTGTGACATGAAGATCACACTCCAACACAGCTCACTCTAAGAGACCATGGCTACTTACAGCACTCTAAAATAAAACAGAAGGAAACAGCAAATTTATGAAAAAGTGCAAGCAGTGCGTGCATGAGATTTCTAATGAGCTCCTCTTTCAAAGTCTTGCATAGCACTAAAATGAAGCATCCAAAGTGAGATAGAAGAAAGTGATTTAATAAAAAATTAACTCTGCTTAATATCTTTTACATCTGGCAGTACTGCACACCGCAATTCAAATTTCTTTCTGTACATCACCAGCAGTAGCAAAGTCCAAAAGGCTTACAGTTTCAAGGACTATAGGTATAAGCAAAACAAATGTTTTTACTGATGAATTATACATATTTGATTTCATGTGTCTGCGATAAGCATGGATTCCTAGATGTTTTGGGTTTTTATTTTACTCTGGACAGAGTTTTAGTAGTATTTTTAGAGGCAACCTCAATGCTGCATCTGCAGCCCATACACAAAAGGGTCCTACAAAAATGGATTACAGACGTGTAAACTTCCACAGAGCAGCCCATGGTAATGGAATTGCAAAGGTCCAACATGTAATGCTCTGGAGAGATGGACATCCTCTGGTCTGAGGCACAGAGGTTATCCTGTTTTGTACTGGCTCACATTAGGTCCAAAACCAATGAATTGCTACTTTCAGAAAGGTGTCACTCCTGGTTAAAAAAAATCAATAAATAAAATAGAAGTAATAAATTCATTTTCTTTAAAGAGAGAATTCTATTTTACAAGCCATATATAAAATTATATATATACATATACATAAAAAAATAGGTAAGTCAACCACTGCATTAAAAAAAATTATTACTTCATCTGCTTTTTCTCTCATTTGAAAACATAATATACTTGTTCACTTGTGGGTTTTATATACATTTTATCTTTTCCTCTCAGTTATCAAAAAAAGATAAAGTACTGGAAGACAATATTAAAGATAATTCATAAGAATGCAAATTTAAACTCTCAGCAGAAAATTACAAGCAGTGTATGAACACTTTCTTCCTATGCACCCTGTGCTTTAAATGCAGATGTACAGCCAAGCAAACCATGCTCTGACTGTTGTATAACAGTATTTTAGGAAATGTGGTAATTTTGAAGACTTAATTTTTGATTTTTAAAAATGTCTTTGATCCAAACATTACCTTTTAGTATTTTTTACTTCAGTCCACAGGTATGCAAGAAATGGAAAATTCAAAAATAGTCTAGGCAAAAAAACTGAATGAGCATAGTCATTCTTTTAACAAAAGATATGTATTATTTCATTAACATCAATTTCTGAGTAAAACCATAAAGACAAACTATTTCAACTCTGTAATTATTTCAGTTTCTTAAAATGAGCATGTTTTATAAAATAAGGAATTCTGATAAATTATATATGCAGGAGAGAGTGGAAAAAATACAGACTTTATGGTCTCTGTGGCTACATCACAAAAAATATAAAATTAAATTAGAACTACTTTCTAGACAATGCAATCACAACCTCAGAAGACTTAAAATATATTTTTGGAACCTGTTGAATATCATAGTATTATCTGGGTTTTAAGCAAAATTTCCTCCAACTAATTTGGAGTCACTTCCACTTTTGTTCCTATTGCTCTTACAGTTCCTGGAATTACTACAAACAAATGAAGGATTGTTAAGTGACAACTGCACAATCAGTAGATATACTGACTGCATATGCACAAGATATATCTGAACCCCCCAAAATATATAGCAGGAGGTCATCTGACAAAATGAATGACAGGTACTTTGACATCTTTAGTGAGTGTATCTGCCATGTATAAGAAAAAACAATGTGGATATGTTTTACTGAATTTTATTCGTAGCCCCATTATAGGCTTTTGCATCTTCTGTCTGAGATTTAATACCATGGGGGAACAGAAAACCCCAAATTAATCATTATGCTAATGCAGAAAAATACTTTTGTGAATCTTATTTCCTAACGTATCAATCATGGTCAGCATATCCAAATCCAAGCCAAACATTTGTACAATCATCCTCATATACACTTTTCTGATGTAGGCAAATAAGAGAAAGAAAAACAAATTATGACACTACTAAAATACTCCTAATTTAAGTATGCATGGAAATTATAGACAGAATTTTTTATTATTTCTAAAATATAAATAAATATAAAGAACCTAACATTCTGACTTATTTGATAAAAACATATTGATCATAATAATGATATGAATGGCAGCTGGTTCAGAACTATTAAAATGCAGAAAATCTTATTTTTGCAGTGTTAGCTACCATGTAGAAAACGTAACCTATGATAAACTGCAAGATTTTTTTCCCATTATACCTACATAGTTTTGCTTTAAAGCCACAAGTCAGTAGCATAAGGATGATGAAAAGAAGTTGAACATCAAAATTAAAAACCAATGCTGCGGAAATGTTGTTGTTGCTGTATCAATGTTATTGCTGTGTCAATGAAACTCCCGGGAATATTCCATGTACTGCTTTCCAGGTTTACTTTGAGAATTTTAAGCTCATGCATGCACTGACAAAGAAGAGTTTACCAACAACTTCCCCTTCCAAAAATTCTCACGTAGTCAGTACGTTTTGTTTTGTTCTTTATAGAGTATGAACTCCCTAATGCAGTATCAACTTTACAGCTGCCCTAATGCTGGACATGTTAAACCCAAACACTGCAAGCTGCTTCCTAATGTGTTACATTTAAGTCTCTTTAGGACTCTCTATAAAAGGATGACCTATCTTTTTATTTCTGTCATGAAAAAAGATCACACGTACAAAGTTTTTTGGTTTTGTTTTTTAAAGTTGACCAATGGATCTATACTTCACTTGGCTCTGCTACAGGCGTTTTATGGTCAGTCATGACTGAGACAGTGCTTTTGAACAATTCTGGAGTTAAATTTTCCAAACGTGTGTTATTTTAATATCCACTAGGGGTGACTGATCAATTTGGCTTGAGTTACAAATTATAAAAATAAATTCACCAAACCAAAAAGACCAGTATTGAAACGGAAGAGAACCCAGCTTTGGTTATAAATATTGGCTTTAACAGAGTCTGTGCTTTCTGAATGCCTGTAGACAAGCAATATAGCAGTAAGCTGGAGGGAAAGGAGAAACCTACAGTGGTCAAATACTTATTATTGATGGAATCAGAATTTTCAGGCTGAGAATTTTAGGTGCTGCAAGACATGATAAATCTCTAGGGAAATTTATCCTACCTCCAAACTTTATTTAAAAAGTACACAGCTGAAAAGGTGCATATGATTTCAGTTCTAAGTGTAGAATATAGACACGTAGCTTCAAAAGCCAAGGCACAGTATTCTGCAATGACTGGTTCAAAGAATATGATATATTTCTAGATATCCTCCTGCATCTAAGACTCTCCTTAACCCAAGAACAGGAAACAAAAAAACCCTAGGAAAAATGTTTGAGGAGTCAATAGAAGGCAAGGGAAACCAACCTATGAATCCATGTTTCTGGACTCTTTGGAAACTTGGTTAACGCCAGTTTTCCAAGATGCAAATCTTTAAGTGGATTTAAAGTGCCAGACAGTATTAATTCTTTCCTACAAAAGATAAAATAAATCTGTGTGAATGAAAGTAGTAACCTGAAAACAGAACACAAATCCCAATAACAAATTGCATGGCAAATTTCCTTTACATCATAACGAAACTCCACTGTCAAACTACAAGAGTTTAAAAACCCTTTAGTTCATTAATCCATTCTACTGTACTATACATATGTGCACAAAGAACTTAATCTTAACCTGAACACATACAACCCATTAGTTCTCAAACCTACCCAGAAATCACTGAGTCAACTCCCAGTAGGGTTACATATATGAATAAACATCCCTTCTTGAAATTAAGCCCTTAGATCATTGTGTACATCTGAAAATACTCTTACACATAGCATTCCTCCACACTTTTAATTTTTAAATACTGTTCAAGATACAGTGTCAAGGTTCCCTAAATTTATAAAGAAAAGGGAAATATTCTCTGTGTGTAGACTGTTTTACAAACTTGACAAAAAGGCTGAAACTGCTGAGTTAACTTACTTAAATGTAAAACAATCTTTGGTTAAAAAAAAAAAATTACCCTGACAAAACTTAATGTTCCTCCAACACAACCCTTCCCAAAGTACTTCCAACAGACAGAGCAAAATGAAAATCTGTACTTGGCCTTCTCACCTTCTTTCCACAGAATTCCCTGCCCCTCACCCTCTTCTTTCTAGCTTTATAACTCTTATTGCCTGTCCTGAGCATGTTTGTAGACATCACCCCATCTCTGGTTACTTCAAGGGCACTATTCCTCGTATCCTATTCTCCAATCTAGCAGGTAGCAGCTTTGAAGTAAAGATACAGTAACTTCCAAAGTTGCCATCTGCAGAAAGAAAACACACATATCCCAGAACCTGCAGAAGTCACAACTGAAAACTGAGAGTGCAAGAAGCAGAAGCAATTTTGGCATGGGCTTGGGTTTTGGTTTGGTTTTTGTAATAATTTCTGATTCATCATGATAGGCATGGCTCCAGTAAGTGAGGAGCAGATGATCAACTTTCTGACCAAAAGACCCCAGTGGGATGGGAGGAAACATATTCTGGAAAGATCTGCTATCAAATAAAAAGGCAAAACTTCTCTGCAGTCTGTCACAGAACACATAATGCTGTCCTAAAGTTATGGCCCAAGTCTCACAAACAAATTGACATATTCCCTTTCTGTGAGTACATATTTTCTGTCTGACTTCGTAGTTTTCAGTAGGAAACTGACTCCATCTGGTACTTTGGCTTTGTGTTAATGTAATTGAATCTTACACCCACAGTCAGAAGCTAATGGTTGCAACACTAACAGTGAGCAAATATTATTTAAAATTGAAGCAGAGTGGGGAAAGGTATAAATCCTTATCAGAAGTTTTGCTTCTGATAGCTACTGGGACATTTATTTTCATCTCAACCAAGTTCCAGCATGCTTCAGATTGGATGCTTTTAGCTGGTTTTTAACAGGCGGTTCAGATAACACCCGCCAGAGGTGGCAGACTGACCAGACCGGTCTGTGCCAGTGCACTCATTTTTGGAAAGCAGACAAAAGGAAGATTCAGGGTCAGCACTGGAGCAGGTGGAACAATTGCCTCATTACTGCAACGCAAAAGGTGACGTTTTGGTAAAAGTGACTTACCACACACACAGAATGAAAATACAGCTGAGATCAGTCTGATACTTGAAACAAATCCATGTACATATTTAACAGAGATTTAGACTACCAGGCCACCTACCTCCCAAAACCTAAACTTTCAGTGAAGAAACTGCTCTTCCTATATGAAAACATTCACTGTAAGTAAATAGGCTCACACTTACACACTCTTAAAGTAAACTTCCTCTTTTGCGAAGTTGAGGAACAGAACAGACAAGATCCACCTCCACTGCTGTAGCAGAAAAGCTGTTTTTAGCTGTATTTATTTTCAAATGAGAGATTCTCCCATTCACAAAAGCACAAGTATGACTGAAGTACCACACATTCCCACATAAACCTCTTCTAAGCTCTTTCAGCTAACATCCAACTTGGGATATATAACTTCCAGCTCACTTCCTTGCCATGTGGATCATAGATAATGTTTCAGCCTTAAGGATTATAGCTCCCATAAAAGATAATTTGGAATCATTTTGACTTGCCTGATGCTAACACCTTTGAAGTCGTTCATATCTGATAGCAAAATGTTTGACTTTTCAGAGCATCTTCTTACCTAATGTCTTTTGATCAATTGTATGTGCCAGGAAGTATAACAGGAAGAACAAAGGCATTTAGGACAATTCCTTTACAACCACTTACATAAAAATTTTGGTCATTTTAATTTGCAAGACTTTTCAACTTCTAAAAACACAGCATAACTGAACTTAGGATTAACAGCTGGAGATATCCTTTATCTCATTTAGTATAACAGGGGTTTCTCTCTCAGTTCTAGGAAGTGACACATCTCCTATTCTTTAGCACGTCTTCCTCTGCCATACAATTACCTCTTGCTCAGGTCTCAGGGTTGAGGTTACAGTCCCTCCCCTTCTATAACTTCCCAGTCACTTCTAATTTAAATAAATAAATAAACAACAAACCTATGTAGTAGGCACATTACAATTGTTCAGAATAGCTCCAAAGTCAAAGTAGACTAGCTAGCCTAGATAACATGTTTAGAGTTCTGTGTTCTCCTGTGCTTCATTAACCAGATACAACTTTCTGTGATTGTCAGCTGAGCTGAAATGCTCATTTGTCTTCCACAACACCATTTCAGTCTTCTGACTTGGCTCTGCAAAGTCCTGTGTCCTTCCCTAGGGAGGGATTTCCTTTTCTCTCTCTTCCTCTATCTTCAAGTTCAGTGCTACTGAGTCAACCACTATCTCTGAACTCTCAGCAGAATTCAATATACAAAAAAGGGATTATCCCAATCTAAAATGAAAGAATCAATAAATTACAAGAAACACACTGAATAGCAGGGCTGCTATTCAGTAAACAACTAGGACACTTTTTATTTTTCAGGCTACTTAGAGTCTACGATGCTTTTTTTCCCTTAAAATAAAGCAGCAAATTTGTGTATGGAGAATGCAAGATGAACCTAGCATAACAAACATCCTCCAGCAGCAAGAAACCAATCATCCCACAACAGATCCACCATGTTCTGCAAGCAGAGAGCAAATCTCATACAATTAGCTCTCAGCTCAGACTACCTCAGGATAAGGATTTATCACCAGCATCTGTATAGAACACAGTCTGTCCTCTACTCTGTGACTGATTATGCCACACATCTGGCTAGCTTGACCTGTAATTTCACAGAGAAGCTGAAATGGATGTCAACATAACTAAAGTGCCTACCCTTCAAAAGAGCAAGCTCCCATCAGGAGCCTAAAACAATGTAGGGTCAGATTCAGCACAGCAGGTCCTTGGCCAGAGCAGGCTCGCTGGTAACCTCCACAGAGACCGGCTGGCTTGTGTAACAAGAACTTCTCTCTGGATGCTAAACAGAGCTTCAAAGACAGACTGACTGGTAGATCACTAGTTGGGAATTCGGGGAGTAAGGCCACCTTCTGTAGTAATTTGTATATTTTGGTAAATCATAAACATCATAAAAGAGAAAACAATCCTCATCCATATTCCTTAACATTTTTAATTCCACTTACAACTTTAAACTACTCTTCTCATGCACATACAAGCTAACTCTTTCACCTGTCAGGCAGAAAAAAAGCCAGACTGATAAGGATGAATGCATCTGCAATAAAAAAACAAAAATCCACAAAACATAAACCAAAAATCAATTATAAGTACCATAAGATTAGATTACTGTAACATCTTGTACTTCTACAAGCTCCTAATTCCATTTTATCACTTGAAAGCTACTCAAGCTATACATTTTCATGACAGTAAACCCTTTGCTATCACATTCATCCCCCTTTTTTTAGACCTGAGATACTAGAAAGATACAGATCACAGCAGAATCCTTCAGAATTACTTCAGCAGTGAAAGAAGAAAAAACAAAAAGCTGGATTTGCTATAACTAGGGCTGACAGCTACATGCAGCCATCATCTTTCTAGGTCATTTTGTTAATGCACCAACTGCAACAGTGCACCTTAACTACAGAAATCCTGTTTTCCATGAATGCACTCCCAGAGACTATCACAATTTTGTCAGCCCTCCAGCCCTCCTGAAACTATAGCTTTAAGACTGTCTCCAGTCTTACCTAGGCAGCAGAAGGAGAATATTCCTTCAACTCTGAGATTTACAGAAAAGTCATAAGATTAAAAAGGATTGTAAGGAACTGTTGCTTCTGCACTGCCTGAAGAGCAAGAAGGTAAATTCCTGCTCCTCCTCCATCATGCCTCCTGGACAAGTTCTGCAGCCTGACCAATGATGAAGCTATACTAAACCCAACAGGTACAAGAAAGGAGAGGGGAGAGGGGAAATGTGTTTAAAATAAACACATCCTCCCTTCTCCTGCAGTGTAGTTACAGAGGTCTACTCAGCTGTGATAGCCTGCACTGGTAGTGGCAGCAAACTGAGCTGGAAACTCAAAAGAACTCACAGAGGGGTAAAAATGAAAACAGTGAATACACTCAGCAGACATCCATTGAGCACTACCCTCATTAACTGCAGCAGGAAAGAGGAATGGTAGTTCAGAGGGACTTACACACCCTGAAAATGTGGTGCAAACATGTGCCTTCATATGCACTGTAACCTTTAGCCTGCACGACAAAAAAAAAAATCCCAAAAAAAAAA
>QWTY01016355.1:34385-46887 GCA_008033365.1 Pseudorectes ferrugineus
AAACAAACAAACCCAACAAAAACCAAAAAAAGGGCAGTCTTAAACTATCTGCAATATACAGGAAAGAAGAGATTTTTAACATTCCTTCAGTACTTCTTAGCTGACAATTCTTGCTGTGTCACTAACTACCACTTAAAACAAAGCTTTCAGCTGACTCATGCAAGGCCCAGGTCTTTCTGATGGCATTTTCTGAGTGCAACATACCTCACATTCCAAGCAGTGGTGAAGTCGGGGTTCAGCAGTAGCAGGGTACACGTGATATCTATCAGCTCTAAAACGATGGAACAAAAGACATTAAGATTAGTAATGATCTGCACACAGCACTGATCTCTCTGCAGTCCCTTACTCCCTCTTATTCCTCAAAGTCTCTCTGCTACGGACTGCTGTACCTGTGGATGACCACCTCTGTAAAATATTGCTCTGTCTCATTCCAGAAGAAATGCTAGGTTAATTTAAGAGGGAGCAAGATCTGCCATATCCTCCCTTTTCATTATTTAAAATAATGAACTGAGTATGCCCTCAGCAAGGAAAGATCGTTATATAAAATCCTTGAGCATTCAGTGATTTTAACTGCACACACACTATGTATGAGAAGCAGAGAATTCTTCAAAGAAGATCCCAAGACTTTTAAATACTACAGAGAAATAAAAATATACCCTACTATTTTAGTACAAGTCTGAGCTGCAGATGGCTGCCATACACCATACTGTTACAAAAAATACACACACTATAAAAAACCTGTAGCTAAAAAATGAAACACCACAGCTATGAATTAGAATTACAAAAATACTCCCTATTGAACTGTACAGGAAACGCTTTAAATACATTGTGAAGTGCTTCGGATTAAAGTTTTAAGACTAATTCAATAAAAAACCCTAAGCAAAACCCAAAACATTTGTTTGCATCCCTACATTTAAGCACTGTATACTGTAGATTTATGTATTACCCTTATTTTTAACTATGTCATAAAAACTGAACGTGACTATCCAAGCTTTTACCGTCAATTAAATTTGGCTACAGTCTCTCCTAATCACCCTGCATTTGACATACTAATTAGATTGTACTTCAGGTGATTTCCAGCAAATAAGAGGTACTTCATTACTTGAAGGAAAAAGAAAAAGATGGTACTCATGGAAACAGATCTCTGGCTGGTGCAGTTAATATGACTGTAAAATGAACTGTTAAGAAGTCATTGACAAAATTCAACAGCAACAGGACACAAATTAATTCAAAATGCAAAGGGACACAGCTTTGTGTATCTTTGAAACAGGAGTCAGTACTTAAAGTAGGTCAAAAAGTGAAATATCTTCATATATTACTGGGTGACTGATTGATCATTTATGTCCAACAAAGAAATCTTGTGTTTTCCATTATGTTCTTCCTTATGAGGAACACGCTAAGCCATCACATAATGCAAGGGGTGATGGTGGGTGTGGTGTGGAATTCTTTAGAGTACTGTTGACTTTGCACTAAGCTGTGATGTTTTGAAAACTGTCTCAAGGAACAAACTTAACTTTCTATTTTCACAAGTTTTAGTCAAACCCCTCTCTGCTGCCAAGGAATAAATATTTCTCATATGCGCACAGCTTCTTCCTAATTTGCTGCCTGAATGTACAAATACTCTTCCTTGGTCTACCCAATTCCTGAACCAGCAAAGTATTTCAACACTCATTTAATTTTATGCAGCTGACTATCCCAATTCAACCAGGATTACTCACATACACAAAATTGAACATACATAAAATTAAACATCTGCTAAGTGTTTTGTGTCTACTGTTTCAATTTTACATTCAAAAATTAGTTTGCCAACGTTTACAAACGTTTAACAAAACATCAGTTTTATTAGGAGGTATAGTTAAAATTGTGAGCTGTGATTGTTTCATGTACATTTTCCATTTTAGCTGCAATAATGGTTTTAGTAATTATTAGGTACTACCACGGTACATGTTATATACACATCAAGCAAAAGTTTATTACAGCCTATTTCAATCTTTTAAATACTTTTTAGGAAAGATTTTCAAAGTCTACTTAGAATAATATAGTTTGTTTAGTCACGATTTCCAATTAATATGACCATTCTGATAATCTCACAGGTCTGTAACAGCACGCAATCAAGTCCAACTTAAACAGAATTTGTTAACATTTTGTCCATTCTCCCATTAGAGGTTCACTGCATCCTGAACATTATCAAAGGAAAGATGCAGATAAAGGGAAAATCTCCAATACCCAGTTCTTTCATGTCAATGTTCTTTGATGTAAGTACCAGTTAAGATTCATGAAGTGTAGATTCTGAGCCAGAGATGTGAAATGACACAATTTAGTAACCTCTGAGCCATTTTTCAATAGAAAAATGGCACAATTTAGTAACCTCTGAGCCACTTTTCAATAGAAAGTCTTATGACAGATCTGGGACACAACTATAGCAGTTGCCAGCTACTTCTCCGTGTCAGTAACAAAACCCAACATATCTTATTTACAATTTAAAATTACTTTCTACTAGATACATTTTAGGCAAACTACAGCATTATAGGTGCTCACACTGAACATCTCCTTTTCCACGTTAAAGTCCCCCCAACTGCAAAATGACAAATAAAACAATATGGTTTTAGCTCACTTCTTAAATATGGCTGTATCCAGTTTTTTAGATATTCTGGGAGCAGTTTGTAACAATTTCAGAAAATCATCTTGACATAATACAAATAGTATGTGTGCATAAATTTAAAAAATATTGGAGAAAGGATAAGAACATATTGTAAAATTCAGATCTCCAAACTGAAATAATAGCAAGAGGAGCAGTCATTATTCTGGATTCCAAGTATCCAAAAGAAACTCTAACTAAATTAAACACCTGTGTCACTAACCTATCAATGAATGACTATAAAGCACCTCCTTCTTCCAGGATCCTGTCAGAAAAAATATCAGACACCACATCTGAAAGCAGACACTTAAATCTGTTTTTCTCCTCTATTCTATGTTAAATGGCTTACAGTGACTCAAACAAAACAGAAGAGGTAACTAGATACTACATCTGCAATCACCATTTTTAACAAGCTTCAATAGAATATACAACTGAGTTCTGAAGCAGTAATAGACAAATCTACCCTGCCAAATTCCAAGCATGCTCTTCTGTCCACAAAAGAAATCTGGAGCCAAATCCTTGAGAATACTGAAGAGAAAAATGCAGCATCTCTTGACAGAGTATACATACTTATGACACATTAGAGACAAGTCTCTAAGCCCACCTGGGAAAGACTTTTGCCCTCATTCTCTCCACCACTGCAGTTCAGTTTCTGCTAAAACTTCTATCAAATGTGAAACTTAATTATGGTAAAACATACTAAACTCCTTTACAAACAGGTCGTTAACATTAAGGCCCTGATTGTATTTTACAGTGGTTACAGAAAACCTCAGCAGACGTGAAAATGCTGTAGATCACCTCTTCTCACACATCTGAAACTGACTTTGTAACTGAAGAGACTAAAGCAGAATGGAGTTTCATTTTCAAAAGAAAGCCAAACAAGTTGCAGGCACTAGTCTAAAATTCATGCTACTGCAGTATTCACTGACAGAGTTCTCTGAGCTGCATTTTGAGAGGAAGGGTTCTGCAAGGTTTCACCTGTGAAGGAAGCAGAGGCCCCCACACACCATCCCCGTGGCATCACCACAACAAAGCACCTGCACTGCTGTGACTGCAGTAGGGTGCTAGCACACAGGTAATGGCTATCAGCCATCTTCAGACATCCAAAAAACATGACACAGATCTCAATGTTTGTAGTTTGGCTTGAAACAAGAAGTTTTTCTCTGTGCGGAAACTTCAATAGTGAGACTACCATAACACTTGAGACCAAAATGAAGTCTCCCTGCTGGAGATCTCCAGCATAATAACAATACACATCACAAACTCCTACCTCAGACCTCCAAAAGCACTGCAATGAGAATCACTGGTGTTGCTAAGATCGCCTGTGCTAGTAGGTTCAACTGTTTAAATGCTAAAGTTTGTATCTCGCTATGTGTCAGTCAACATTAGTTTTATTCCCTGTATTAAAGCTTTTTTTATTGAATTTTGTAGTCATCCGCATTACAAATTTCAAATCTGGAATGATGTCACAATCACCAGTTTCTATCAAAACTGATTAAATCAGCAGCAGCTTGGTGGCAGTTATCAAAAAGATCCTAGTCTTAATAGGTCTAACCATAAAACACAAAGACCAAGAAGAAATGAAGTTAATTATGTTAGTAATACACATCCCCTAGGAATAGGGTCTTTTAAAGATGTCTGTAATGAGAAAAAATAATAAAGAAAATAAATTATGTGAAAACAAAAAATAAAGGGCAATGTAAAATTTATAAAGTCCATAAAATACTTTTCCTAGGTAATCACATAATGACATGACATCAGCCCTCTGGTAGGAGTGTGGGAAACACAATGACACAAACACACACAAAAAATCTGTTAGACAAAATACAATCAACAGGTCAGTCATACCCAGCAACACATAAAAACACTTCATCTTCTTTAAGCTACTCTTTTGAAGGGTAATTAACTCTAAGGATCAAGCCAGGGTCATTAACTCTAAGGATCAAGCCAGTGCACTGTTACTCTAACACACCCAAGGTGTACAGCTAGCACTGGAAGACTCTGTGTTGCCAGGAGAATGTGCTCCTCCTTGTCATGACCCGCCTTGTCTGCCATTTCACGCTACTCCTTCCAAAATGCTTGCATTATGCATCCATATGTTTGTAACAAGGAATCAAAGTGTGTTTAGCGGATCTAGACCCCGCCATCAGGTAGACAAAAGTATGCAACACTCACTGCCTTAAGAATGCTCCCACTCCAAGATCCACTAAAGACCTCAACCTTCTTTCTCCGTATCATCCCTGAATGCCAAAGAAGCTCAAGTGCACATTTATACACTTGACCAACACCATCTGAACTGCGCCGTACACGGCACTTTAATGAGGATCAGTGCACAGCTGGCTTCATCCACTTAAAGTGAAACAGACTACAGCAATAAAATACTAAAGAAGAGAAAAGCAGGTATCAAAAGAGAGATGCTACTGACCAGACATCTCTTCCTGATCTACACTGCTATTTAGAAGATACTACAATAAACAAAAAACTTGTTTCATAAACCAGTTACTCTTTTTCATACTTACTCTGAACAGGACACCTTATAAGCAGTCAAATACCTCCTATGTCACATTGTTCATAATTCTTTATTTTGAATTTTTTTACAGTACATATACTAAAGCATTTTTCATGCAATTTAAAACAAACTAAAAACCAAACCAAAACAAAGAGGTGAGAAAGGAAATAAAACTTTACAATTACCAAGCTGTAGAGACTAATGCTTTGTGGTACCTCTTCATCTGAAACACTGCACTCATTTCTTACTTTAGATATATTTTTCCTTCTGACTCAGGAAAACAGGAGAAAATTCTTTCTGTATCAACTAATTTCACTTCCCTAAATAACTCACTGAACTAAGTTGTCTCTCTCTAATCTTTCCAGTTTGGGCAAGAGAGAAACAAATTATATTTTCAACTAAATGATCCTACAACTTGTTTAAGTTGTTAAGATACACAATCCAAAGCCTGCTCTCCTCAGTAACCATCACTTCTTCCAGAACAGGTTAAACTGGCATTAAGAAGGGTAAATGATCCAGACAAGGGCATTGAGTGCACCCTCAGTCAGTTATTACACCAAGCTGGGTGGGAGTGCTGATCTGCTGGAGGGTAGGAAGGCTCTGCAGGGGGATCTGGACAGGCTGGATCAATGAGCCAAGGCCACTTGTATGAGGTTCTCATAGGTCCTGCCCCTGGGTCACAACAACACCATGCAACACTACAGGCTTGGAGGACAGTGGCTGGAAAGATGCTTGGTGGAAAAGGACCCAGGAGTGTTGGCCAGAGCCAGCTGAACGTGAGCCAGCAGCGTCCCCAGGTGGTCAAGAAGGCCAAGGGCATCCTGGCTTGGATCACAACAGTGTGGCCAGGAGGATCACATCAGTGACTGTCTCCATGTACCCATCGAGACATCAAGGTGCTGGAGCGAGTCCAGAGAAGGGCAACTGGAGCACAAGTCTTATAAAGAGGAGCTGAGGGAGCTGGAGGTGTTTAGCCTGAAGAAAAGGAGGTTTGGGTGAACCTAATTGTTCTCTACAGCTACCTAAAAGGAGATTGTAGACAGGTGAGTGTCAGTCTCTTCTCACAGGTAAGAAACAGGATGAGAGAAAACGGTCTCAGGCTGCACCAGGAGAGGTTTAGGTTGGATATGAGGAAAACTTTCCTCACTGAAAAGTGTTGTCAAAATTGGAATAGGGTGCCCAGGAAGTGGTGGGGTCACCATGCCTACAGGTATTTTAAAAGACATGTAAACACAGCACTTAGGAACATGGTTTAGTGCTGGACTTGGCAGTGTCACGTTTATGGCTGGACTCTGATCTTAAAGCTCTTTCCCAAACTAAATGATTCTACGATGAATAAAAAATGTGCACTAAGAATCACATAATATACTCTTCTCCAACTCAGAACTTACCATCTTTGTTCAGCCATTGTTTTCTTTGTCTGTAGAGGAGAAGTTTATTGTGGACATATGGCAAAAGAAACTTCACACACCAGCTCTCCACACCAAGCTTGTTTTCTACTAGGACAATAGGGCTCCGGTTATATCTGGCTTCAGGGCAGGGTATTAATCCAATTTCATCTCTTAAAAAACAGAAAGAAATATAATTAAGATTATTTTCCGTAGGTGACAATTATTTTTCTCAATAGAGCATGCTGGCAATGCTTCCCAACCAAACATTCCATCATCTTTTTTCCTTGTCTTTCCTGAAATCTGTAATCTGAAGTTTTGATTTTCACAAAGATCCCAAATGGCAAATGCCCCATTTTTTCTGTTTTTAGATTGTCATCCAAGCAGTTTAACTCAGCTGAATCAACACAAGCACCCCCGTTTTTGTAATAAATGTGACAGAGCTGCAACAACTGCTTCAGCAAGAGAAAACAGAACATGTTAACTAGTACAGACACCTGACCAAAAGCTACCCAGGTGTGCCCAGTACCAGCCTGACCAGGTGCTCTGAAACTAAAGATCACACAGAAAACCACATAGACAGCCATATGCTCACTTCCACACGTCCCATTTTTCATTGTCCTATGCAAGGCAGCATGATCTACAGGGAGAAGATTTGAGACACAGAGGCCAGTCTGATTAGATGACAACTCTGTATGAGAAACTTAAGCCTTTAAAACAACTGTGACAAACACAAGCATTTGCACCAGCCAACCAAGCAGAAGAGACTCAGCTGTTTAGTTTCAATGGGCCATACCATATTTCACTTTTTTGTCAGGTTTTTCCAGCATGTTGGAATAGCAGCTTCAGCACCTTCTTAAAAATAAACACAGCTCATCAAGCATTCACACTTGTTTGGACAGAAACCAACATTATTTTATACTTTCCATTATGCATCATTTCTCCACCAACTCCCATTCAATGGAAAAATTCGTTGCTAAAGAAGGGAGTCCTCAGATCTCACGCAGGGTAAAAAATATTTCTTGTGATCTCAGAAAATGAATTCTCCATCTTAAGTCTTCTTAATACAAGATCTGCAGATACACTTCGAGTGTCATCCCCTCAACTTAATTTTCTTAAATAAATTTTATTACTAGGTACACTGAGCGTGCTGATTTAGTTCTGCGTCCTCACTGGATTACTACTGAAGTAATCAAAAGTGGCACAGTGTGCTTGTTTAAGAATGTATTTGCTTATTCAGAAAACAGATTTAATCTTCCATACATCACAATATATATCACAAGCCACAAAAAGCACAGCTAAGGGGAACTCAAGGTAAAACACTTGCAAATCATGTGGCTCTGTCTCCAAACACACACTCAGGTCCCTTTAGCTTCCCTGGTCAGCTGAGAACAGAGAGAAGAAAAAAAGCATTCTCCTGCCCCACCAAAAGCAAGCAATGGGTATCAAACGAAGATCCTCATCTGTGCTGCTCCATTTAACACAAGCTAAGCTCTTCAAGAAGCTAGTAAGATTAAACCTAAAATGACATTCCAGTCTGCTTCTTTCAACACAGTATCTTAATAGCCTGAAGTTTGTACTTATTGCTGGGTCTTTCCTTTATGAACACTAAACCCTCGGCCAAACTTTGCCTGGCCTTGCATACAGGGACATCAAAGTCCCCAAAAGCAATGAAGATGCAGTCAGGCACAGCTTGGCTAATTAACTCTGTGAATTACCACAAGAACTTACCAGCTGTAACTTACAAACAGTATACCAAAGGTAAACAGCAAGGAGAAAAAAAAATCCACAAAACACACATCCACACCTTTACCTATTACCAAATGCAAAAAGTTTGACTTGGGTGAGCTAAGTTTCACAACACTGCTTTGAACATGCCAAAATGATACACAGGTACAGTTTGCACAAAGCTGACGAGCCAGCCTGAAACACTTCAACTCCAGAATGCACTCTGGCAGCCAAAATCACCAGAGGACTAGACCCACTGCACACTGAAATGCACTAAGACATAGTGCAATACAAAAAATGCTTTATCTGGTAACTACTTCATTTTTGTGAAGATGCAAACCAGGATTTGTCATCTGGTAAAAATCTTGTCTCCAACACTTTGGTATCATTTTTGATGATTCATCTGGTTCAGAAATCATGTTGCATTCAGTTCCTGAGAATCAAAAGAATTCACAATGTGAAATGCCAGGGACGCAGATTTATCTATGGTGGGGTGCCTATATCACAAAACAATTTATTCAGGGCACCATCTATTTGTCCTTCTGTAGGTCCCTCAGATCTGCAGAAGGACCAAGTACCAGGGCAAGCCTACCAGGAGAGATTTCTCAAGAATGCCCGCAGTGTCTGCTCCATCATGCACCTGAAGAAAGCTTCTGCAGCAGGACTCAGATGCAGACACTGCTGAATCAATGCTTGTGAAATGAAGTGACTGACCACACAAAACATCCTGGCCATATGATGGAAGCTGTGCCTGTTCATATGACAGGACTGCCCAAACTCACTGCAGAATGGTCAATGCCTGCACTTAGGTCAAGTGACAGGTGCAAAATGCTCACAATACTGAAGGAGACACCAACTGAGGGCTGCTGTTCATTGGTATTTGTATCATTAGTCTAAAGTAAGATTCAATTTCTCTCCCCAGATTTCCCAGTTTTCTGATAATGTCTCTTGAAGTTTAGAAGTTATTTGGTGCTTTTACATTTATTTTCCTCAAAGCAGGCACCACAGTCACGTTTCAAAAATTTCACAAATTATGCTATGTTTACAGGATACTACATTAGTTCATATCCCTGAAATGCACTGTGGAAACAGCCAGAAAGTACTGGAAGGTCTTCGGTGAGTCGTCATGAAGTCTTCAGCCATTACAGAGCTTCTTCAGCCTGAGCTGAGAAGATGTGCAAAATGACATCTGGGAGACCCTGGAGCTGCAAAATCCAGACCTGGTCCATAGTGCAAACCTTAGCCAGGACAGAACAGTACTGACAAGCCATTGCAGGACCTGCTTCAAGAGTCCCAGTCTGTTGACTCAGCCATTCAATGGCCCTCCCCACAACAAACCCTAGCCAGTCTGCTTTAAACCTTTACAGCCATGATAATATGAAAAAGTTCCCTCTGTCACAAATCCATAATACCACCGTACATCTAGGGAAGGAAAGCATTTTGTGTGACACTACCATGATGGGTCTTCAGCTTTAGGCACTCCATGTAGACGGACCTTCTCTGATTTCTTTTCTGGAAGATCATCTTTAAAATAACCCAACCTCTCTTGGCAAAATATAAGTAGTACCTTCATATTTTGTACACAAATGCTGGGCTACTATCTAAGAGTTCATCTTGCCAGTTATGCCCAACAAATTCATGTACTTTTTTGACAAGCTCATCTGTTTCTGCGTCATTTTACACATAAAGAAACAGCAAAGTTCAAAGAGAAAGGATACACTGATCTGCTCACTGTTGGTGATCTGTTCAGTTCCAGCAGGATAGCTCACATATGTGACTTTATCAAGACCTATGCTTGGAAGACGGGGCAAAAACACTTCCCAGTAAATTTAAAAGAAGATTCACAAAATTGAAAACTAGCATGCTGACACAGTTATCCAACTGAAAATAAGTGGAGCTATCAGAGAGAAAAGGCAAAAAGAATTTTGCGTTGTATATTTAGTTAGAAGCTCATCTTAAAAAAAATACACAGTCTTGCTGCAAATTTCATTTAAAGTGAAAAAAGGAGAAACATCAATCCTATATTGTATAGGGCTGATCCCATTTTAAAACTTATGAAACTATGAACCTATCAAAACAAAACAACCATTCTGACAGATGGGTTCTAAGTGGGTAGGTGTACAAACAGCCAAAGACAAGGGTCAATAGATGCTGGAGAGGAGGTGAGTAGGGGATAAAAGTATGGTAAGTGAATAGGAACATCATGCATGCAGCAGATTCCTTATTTTCAGTGAAGCTAGGCAGATCCCACATAAAAGAATTCAAACCTGGACCTGTAACATGCTGAATTCAGCAGGATACCATCTGTCAGGAACTGCAGTTGGCCAGCAGCAGGAAGACAAGATGCAGACACAAGAAAACGCCCGGCCAGCAGGGCTGCAGCCTGGTGCTCCCGAGGCACAGAGGCAGCACAGCAAAGGGCCCACAGCCTACACCAGCCTGCTGAGTCCCATTTTAAGCAGTTTCAACCATGTCAGAAATCTAGCAAACAAAACTGTCACTTCTTCTACTTTGGGGGATAAACTAGCAGCAGGTTGTGCTTCCGAATTTGCAGCATGTCACAGTGCATCAGTCTCAGCACACACAACTCTTGCAGCCTGCTTTCATCTCTGAGATTGCTTCTATGAGAGAAAAGTGCAATAGCAGCATATTCTTCAAAAACACCATCTCAAAGTTTGCTACCAATAAAGAATTCTGGCAGAGGATTGGGAACTATGAAAAAATCAGAACACTCATTCATAAATACTGGCCGTTTACAGTGCATTATGCTTCACATCCTGAAAATGAAGCTTCAAGGCAAAACGCAGCCTTTTTTTAAACAGCATCCATATGCTGCATTTTAAAACCTGGCCGCCCACCCAGATTGCTTACTACATTTAGAGAAATATGAGGGCATTTATTCTAATCTTCTCTTTTAAGCAAAGGGATAAATTAAGTGCCATAAAATTTTCCTATGCAATTGTTTAGCTTATCACTTTCTAGAACAGATTAATAGACCACCACCTCAGAGACTGCAGTTTCCAAGTGACACAAATACACCTCACGTAAGTTATGAAGTTGTTATTCATTATGTGCTACCTTATTTATCATAACCAACATGGAGCTTGCATGTAGGTTGAAAGATACTTCCCTACTTTGTGTCTTAAAGGCTGGAGAAATATGTTCTGGGAAATAGAAATATGGGAGGTACTTAAAACAGGGTCTCAAGGCTGGTCAACAATGGAACTGAAAATAAAACACACCATCTGCCCCCCAGATTGCTGGATAAATCTGATTGTCACAAGATAACAATTACCGTAGTTTGCATTTTCATAGTCATTCTGTCTCCCTCAAAACAACACACAATGAAAAGCACTGGCACCTCTACCAACAGATACAGATTTGAAGGTGGCATTCACCACACTGCTCTGTTTGTGCAAGGGTGCAATTCAGAGGCTTCACTCCTGAGCTTTGTTCCCAGCAGCGCCAGAGCTCTGTTCCAGGCACACACAGAACCCGCTGCCTCCTGCTGGCCCACCCGCCGGGAAGGCTCAGCCCCATCCCGACCGTGCGATGCGTTTAACACTGCCAAGCACCGAGTTCAGAGAGAGACCACTTAGCAACTTTTCTTTGAAAATATATTCATCGCTTCCAGACTGCGGAGCGCTCGCTGGTTTCCATGACCCGGTAGGTTTTCCCGGCGAGGCGGTTCTGGCCGCCGGGCTGCGGACGCAGCGGCGCGGGTCTCCAGCGGCTCAGGCTCCCGGAGCGAGCCCGCGGCGTTATCCAAGAGAAGCCGCGGCGGCGGGAGAGCACCGAGGACAGGGGCACGGCGCCCTGCCCCAGCGAGGCACAGGTGCCACGGCAGCCACCCGGGGCCGGCCCTCCCGCTCGGAGGAGACCCGGCCGGTCCCCGCAGCCGCTCACGGAGTGACCTTGGGCCCGGCCCCGGCCCCGGCCGGCCCCTCCGGGACCCGCACCGCGCCCGCCGGCGGCAGCGGAGCGCGCACGGGCCGTAGGGCGGGCAGCGCTCCCTCCGCGCCGGCCGGCCCCGGCCGCACTCACATGTGTGGGTTCCGCTGGAAGGCGTTGCGAATGTCCTTCACGACCCGCTGCACCAGCACCGCCACCTCCTCCGGCGACTCGGCCATGTTCCCGCAGGCGGCGGCGGGAGCGCTTCCGGGGCAGCGCGGCCGCGGCGGGCGCGGGGCGGTGCCGGGCGCGGCCGGCGGGGGGCGGCGGGAGCGGCGGCCGAGCGCT
>QWTY01016363.1:0-48663 GCA_008033365.1 Pseudorectes ferrugineus
AAGAGTATCTGTTCTCTTGTTTGCACATAAAAACATTCATTTCCAGGCAGTTTGTCTCACCTTGTGCACAAGTTTTAGTCATCTTGTGTATTGACAATGAAAACTTTTTTTTTTTATATAAGGTTTGGATTTTATAGGACACTTGCCTCCAAAATATGTCATAAATAATATTTTAATGATGGCCAGTAGGACTGCCTTAGGGAAATTAAACCTAATTTTCCTCATTAGTGACAACTTTCACCTTTTACTTCAGAGTGGGCAACCCTGCAGCAAAGCAGAGTGCTAAACCCTGGTTTTAGAAACGTGCTGAGGAACATTTTGTAGCAATGCAAAACAAAGTAATAATCTGTTCAATATGCTCTACAGAGATTAATTTATTGCAAAGCTCTACAGAAAGTGATCCAGTTAATCAGGCTAGACTTTGGGAAGCAAGTCACTGAGACTGATCCAGAATGCTTATGTCCAAGTACCAGCAAAACCATGAAGCACCCAAGGCAAGTAGTTAGCTCCTTCCTATGGGCCAATATATTTATTTAGTTACATGGCAAAGCCTGGCTCACAAGGCTGCACATGTCCCAGTCAGACTTGAGAAACAGGATTCAGGGAACTGCTTTGTCATCCAGAGGCAGACAGAACATTTGTGCTCTCTTCATGAAGGTCATGGTAGACCCTTGACAGATCATCTTGATAGACTTTGTGCAGCAAAGACTCCAGACACAAGACACAGAGTCCATTTTCCAGACAGAGCATGTCTAGATTTGGGATCTAGCTCTTCCTTCACTCAGATAGGCTTGAGTGATCCCCTCAGGAGCTAGCTGTAATCATCACCTTACAGGATGTCACAGGGAGTAAAAGACAGAGGACTTTGCTTCTCATGAAGCTGAATCTTTATGCAGCAAAAATAAGGCACAGGATCAGATTGTTTTCAGATGCATTTTTCCACCTTTACAAAACAAATATCTCTATGTTAAGTTCTGTAGCTCTGTTTTACTTACACTACTATAAAACATAATGAAAGATTTGTGTTACTGTTGCATCAAATACCATTCACAATAAGTTTCTCTGGAGAACAGTGAAGATTTATACAAGTGCTAACTGTAAAAATAGAAAATAAAACTGCGTAAAAGATTAAGAGACTAGTTTTAACTAAGTATGTTTTTGCAGTATGTTTTTTTTTTTTATGAGTAGTCTATGATTGCATATATTCATATGCATGTAAATGAGGTCAGGATTACTAAAATATTCACTTTTTCTGAGTATTCTACTCGTATAGCAAGTATCAGAATTCAAACACAATGTGCACACATACAACACTATCAGGACTTAGTGTATAAAATCAGTACAACTTAAGTGCACTCATTATGATTATAAACATGCAAAACAAGAAGGTAAATGATATGAGGATCTTCTGCATCCAGGTTCTAGAGAAACCCATCAACTTAAAATTCTCCATTTAAATTAAAAATAGGCTTATTTCCAATCCTCATTCTTTATAGAAAAACTTGAATATGGGAATAAAACTTTACTACATTGACAGACATATTTAAGGCATACCTCAGGAAGAATCAAGTTCAGCATGTGAACTTTGAAACTGGTGGATGTCAGGAGACTAAACTGGTTCTGCAGACAAAGGAAAGAGAAAGAGATGCTAACACTTCTCATAATAGGCCGTGCTCAGCCACCCCATTAACAGTACTGTGCTCAGCTTGCCTCAGCTGAGAGACTCTGCACAGGCAGCAGCACTGCAGAGAACAGGAGCTTAAGGATAGAGGTTTGTTTTCTGAAAAGCTAAAAAACCCAGTTAGTTGAGCATCTTGTATCAAAATCTGTTTGGCTACATGTAAAGCACTGGTCTCTGCCATATGATCCATTTTTTCTCATCCTTACTACAGAAGGTTTAAGCACATTCATGGAAGCAACTTCATACAGCTCTCTTGTGAGTTGCTACCAAAAAAAATGGCATTGTTTTTAGGACAAACAAATGAGCTTTTTATCTCACTGAAACAAATGTTTAATGTTCAGACAAGCAGGAAAGGAAAAGAGGAAAGTGTGCAATGGTGAATTCTGCTGTTTTACCATACAGGTTAAGGTACAAACACAGTAGCACCTTCAAAGAACGCTTTCCTTGACAGTCAGTAGATAAGTACTTTCTCAACTTGTCTGTCAGTTGTGTATGTGTTTCCTTATTCATGCTTTAGTTAATCTGGGGGCTCCTGGGTTTTATCCAACTCCTCATTTCTTATAAACATATGGGCAACTAGGTGATGACGTTGATGGCAGAGGGTGAGAAGAGGAACAGTCAGATGTCCAGGAATTCTGGATCTAGGTCAATAAAATCTCTGTTTTATGGTCTTGCATTGATACTGAACAATAGGATTGAATAGCATAATATACAATGTACATTTTTTTCATGAGATGAAGGATTCAAAAGGGTCTTTTAGGAGATTCTGCCAATTGCAACCCTCTGACAGCTATGATGAGAGTGAACAAAGCCAATTTAAAGTTGTTTTGACAACCCTTCCCATGTCATGAAATTGGGCGTGTGGCCAAATGTAGGGGATATTTCACAAAACTGAGTAAATTAGCAAAATCCTTTGTCTAATTCTGGGAATATTTATCAATTTCTGCAACCACTGGACAAAGAAAAAGCCTAGAACACTCTTGTCAGCTGATACTACTCATGGTTTGTTGTCATTCTATTCTCAAGAATATTGCCTGGGAGAAGGGAAGCAAAATTGAATAGTTAATATTATGGCTAGAGTTCAGCAATTCATACTTAGGATCTTTCTAGATTATTGTATGTTTCATAATATTTGGGGCATCAGCTTCACTGAGATTATCCTTTAGAGTAGTGGAGTAGTTCATTATTTGCTTGTTTCTCTCCTTGCTAAAACACATGTTGCAAGAGGACAAATACCAAGAAAATCTCAAAGCGGACCTAGAGTGATCTGCCTCAAGCAAAGACTTTTTATATTTCCATGTTAATGAAGACAAGCCCAAAACAATAGAATTTCTTTCATCTTGAAATTGGTTCATAATTTTGTATGCAAATTCCAGCTCTAAATAAGATTCATATTCTGAACCTTGTGAATAAGATTTCACTTAAAACATCATGAATTAAAGATAGGAAAGCAAGATAGAATTAAAAATTTAAATCATAAATAGTGATTTGATTTAATAGAATGTTTGTTTTCACAAAAGAGCACAGTGTAAAATATGATTCCTGGTGTGACCTCTGCCTCTTCTTTCAGGAACAATCTAACACAGTTATAGTACATCTGTAATGGATATTAATTTTTTTCATTTTGCCTTCTCCTTTTCTCTTTTTTAAAAGAAACACAGAGCAGCAAGCAGAAAGCAAGAAAGCAAGCAAGAAAGAAAGAAAGGAGAAAGAAAGGAAAGGAAAGGAAAGAAAGGAAAAAAACCCAAACACCATAGCTTTAATCCTTCCCTGATTGGCAGACTGGAAAGCTCTGAATTATTTAACAAAAGACATAACTTCTAACAGCATAGAAGTGACACATAGAGAGGAAACCTTCAAACAGGTGAGAAAGAACACAATGAAAAGTGAAAACCACAGTCAGCTACATGCCCTTCGTCCCAAACAGCACTTCATTTCCTCTCTATTGTGTTCCTTCTGTCACAAAGCTCCACCACTTTGTGGCAATTGTTGCAAATGCTAAAGCTTGTTTTTCTCTTCCATAATTTCCAATGTTAGGAGTGAGGGTGTTTGAAGAAGGTCAACTAGTATCAAATGTGAAAGAAACTTATAGTCAACCAGTTCTTGCAGACTCAAAATTAGGCAACTGAAAGTAACCAAGGCATGTCAGACAACATTTTTTTAGAAAGCAATACCCCACATATCTAGTTAAGAAAGAGAGAACAAATAATAATAATAATAATAATAATAATAATAATAATAATAATAATAATAATAATAAAAATATTTGAAAAATTTCTGTCATCCTGCTTTTGCATTGATAATTGGATTTCTACTGAACTTTTCCTTCGTCCCCAAGTAGAAACACCTGGAAACAGTTCAATTTTCCATTGATGAAGTCTTAAAAAATTAAAAATTTATGGACATATTGTTTTACAGGTTTGGATCCTGAACAAAGTTTTCTTAGAAAAATGCTGATGAAAATGTCTTTTCTTGGCCCTATTGGTATGACTTACTATAGCAAAAGCTCATATCAGCTTGAAAAATCTGAGCAGGAGCACCAGTGACATCCTTTTCCCCCTGCAGACACTAGCAAGAGGTTTTCAGGTGTTCCCTGATTGGCGTTCACAAATGCATCTGGTCAGCTATACTGTCAAAATATTTTTCAAGAAGAGAGTTCTGTTAAAATTTTCACTTTGCATTGGGTTTGCTATAGCGAAATCCCAAACTAATCACAGAATTTCCCAACGTCGTTTTAGAAGTTTTATCTCAGTGTAGCAGAAAAAGTTACTTACCAGTCTGTGGGTGCTTAAACCATGCTCCTCTTTAACCATGCTCCTGTGAATGTCATATGCTCCTCCACATAAAAACAGAGTTGCTGCTGGTACTGAGACCTCAGTCTCATACTTCACACGTCATAAACACAGTGTTTTTACCCCCAAGAGGGACAAACAGCCAAAGAGAGCAGAGCAGAGCACAGACTGTTCAGGGCTGTGATCTGACACCCCCCAGAGTTACCTGCTTTGGGTCTGTACATCCATGGGACACAGGAGCCCGCTGGCCTGATCAGCTGCAGTTACAGAAGCACATATGGGCACGCAGCCAGTGTACTGTGTGGCTAAATGCCTGCATCATAGACAGAATCAGACAAGTCCCAAAGCTCAGGGGAATAAGAAGAAAAAGAAGCTTCGGTAACACAGACATTAAAATCAAATTTACGCATGACCTAATCCACAGGTTTACTGAATTTATTGTTGGATTTTAAGCAGCTCTAACAGACTGAAATCATTACCCTAACACTTGGAGCCAAATTTGAACTGCCTGCTATTGCATTCGCAGTCTAACCTATTTCATTTGTAGAGGGGATAGCGTATGCACATACAATGAGGACACAAGTTGGCTTTTCCCTTCCACGTCTGGACCTACCTCTTTGCTCGAGCATGTGCTCATCATGCATGACAGCAGCAACCACATGCAAGGCTGAACTTCAAGACAATGATGAACTGATAACTGAGTCACGATGCAGACACACATATACATGCTCCTGAACAGAGTGAGGGTAGGACTAGACCACTTTTCTGAGGCTGCTCCCTGAACCATCCCCCATGAATGCACACTGGATTCTGGCCAGGAGCAGCACCAGAGGCACACGAGTCTGAACGGACCAACATACACATAATGGACTGCCTGTGAGGAAAAGAAAAACTCTGAAGGACTATGATGTGGATCAAAGCAACATTTAGGTGGATTTTACAGCCAAAATATGTATAGGTAGAAGTATAGCTAGCCTGAAATTCATACCACAAATTCTTCTTTTCTTTATTGTTCCCTATATCATTTGTTAAAATGAAGGAACTGCTCCCCCAAAGTATATCATAACTCATATCCTGAGTACTGTTTGGTATTACTGCCTGACTAATTCAAATTACATGGTGACCCTGGCCATTGTAGATCTTTAATAAAAATTAAGTGGTGCTATTAGCCTTAGGTATAATTGTTTATTATTTCTCAAATATTAACCAATTATCTAGGAGTCTTAAAGTGCAGACAGATAATTCTACCACACAAACACCTTGGGAGGTAATTACTTTTTCATTTTATCCATTTCTTTCACCTAAATATGACATCTTTTCCAGTTTAGACTTAATGAAAAAGCACCACCAACAGAGACAGTGGTCAAAGAACTGCACGAGTTTCCAGGAAGGGGAACATTTATCAAAACATACTGTATGGTTAATGATAGTATGCATGGATAAAGAAGCCTGTAATACACAAAAACAATAAAGTTGGATTAGTGTATCGAAGGTTGTTTGGACAAGATTCAGTTCCATTTCCAAGAGACTTCAATTTCCTTTCGCATAAACTCTGTGAAATACTTTATGTGACATGTTTATGACTAGCTGATTTTATGAATGTTATAATTGCAGACCCTTAGGAAGGTTGAGAACAGAACTGCCCCTTCAGCAAGCAAAAAAGGAAACAGATGAACATGACAATTAATAGCTACAGTTGAAGAAAGAAAATCCACATCTCAATTACATTACACCAGATTACAGCACTATGTGGTGTATACCATATTATGTAGGATTTTTGCAGTTCCTAATGACTAGAAAAAAAGGCACACTTAAGTTCAAGTGTAGGCAATAGCTATGAAACTTTAGATTTTCTCTCTGATTTATTAGGTTTACTTTATCAGCGCATTACATAGTCACACCTCAGAAATCAACCATCAGCTTTACAGTTCACACGTTGTTAATTTCTTTTTAAATTTGCTCTTAGGAAGAGCTCATAATATTCTCTAGAAAAATGTTATTTTGTTTCCCCTTAAAAGTGTCTATTTTACTTTGTCATTTCAATAGTTCAAGATATTTAAACACTATGGGCTATAAATTTGTCCTAAACATGTGCTTTTACTGAGCAGCCATTGCAAAAACAGAGCCCAGCAAAATTTTTTAAGTCAAAACATAAATCAGAATCATCATCTCAGATAAAACAAGAAAGTTGTGTCATGTCTTCTCACATCCTAGATACAAGTAAATATAAGATAAAAAGAGTTTATTGCTTTATATCCATAAATTTAACTAAACCACAATTATGAATTTTACAGGTAAAAAGCCAGACAATGACTTAAACAAGTTTGATGAAATCAAACTCTAAGGCTGTATAAGGTTTTGCAGACCTCCATATCCCAAGGAATAACACAGGTTTCATGTCTCAGCCCATCAGGATAAATTCTAACTCGCAGAACCAAATAAAAGGTTGGTTGGAAGAGACCTCCACAGGCCACCTAATCCAATCTTCTGGCTGAATCAGAATGAGCTTCAAGATTAACTGTTCAGGGCCTTATTGCAACTTGTGACTGCTGTATCCTGGTCTTCCACTGTACATGACTCTAACCTGAGCAGGGAATGTTCTTGATATTTCTGACTGCTGCCTGTACCTACATATTTCACGCCTCCTGTATATGCCACAGATTCAACATTATTTCAGATGTACCTTCTGAACACTTTGTGGAGTTTTTTCCTCTGGACTTCAATGCTTTGTATTGTAGACATAAATTCATCCAAAATAAAAAAGAAGAACAAAACCTATTTCTGCCTTCACCTGGAGCTCTTCAAACTTTTTCCTGGACACACTGAAGCATTTTTAACTCTAGAAGTTGTAGATCTTCAATCAACCTCTTGAATGTCTGTATCCTATATATCTCTCCATCTAGCTCTCCAATAAGTAAGAAATTCAGATTTTGCTTTCTTCAGCTAACTCCTTATATAATTCATATTTTTCTTTTAAAAAGAAAAGAAATATAGTTCAAACAAGAAAAAGGCTAAAAACATATATAAACGGGACAGTAAATTTTTTGTGATAGTATTTAATTTCTCTCTCAGTTGCTTATTCACATTTCATGTGGCAGGCATTCCTGGAAGAAACATACCTTCCTATCACTTTTTATATATTTTATTTATTTTTAACAGTTAAAAATAGCTGCAACTCACTTTCCTAACTCCACCAAAGACTCCTTAGAAAAGACCTAGAAAGAAAAAAATGCGTCAGTTGAGATAGACAGACATTTATATTTATGGTCTAATTGGAATAACTACATTTTGTTTACACATGCATTTTTAAATTGTCACTGATCTCTGGCTCACAAATATCTAGATGAATTTTGCATGCAGAAAAATCACTTTCCCTGCCACTTTATCAAGTGGTTGCATCCTTTTAATGAAGACTGGGATACAAAATATTACATTTATATTCCATTGAAAGACTCTCCTTCAAGTAAAATGGTTGCAACTGTAGGTGTTAATAAAAAAAAGCTACGTAACTTCCTGAGACTGTATTGTGGGGAGAGGATAATTACTGTTACTGGTCACAGAACAAATATTGCAGTGCATTTTTTCAATAACTTTACTGTGTTACCTGTAACATGCTTACTAATTCCTCCCCTCTATATCTACTTCTAACTTTTCAACACTCTCAGTATATTAAAAGTTTCCTATTAACACAGAAACAAAACATGGCAGTGTTTCCCTTTCTCCTCACCTGCAGTTCACACTAAAAGATCCAGGGTAAATAGTATTGACTATCAGCTTTTAAAGGAAAACCTGTCAGATTTATCCCTTGCAAAACCCTTGAGAAAGGTTTTTCCTTTTCCTGCTACACAAGTGAACTGATTGATCATAATAAGTCAGTGGATTGGAAGACAAAAAACTTCTTTACTTTCTATAAAAAAATTTCTTTAAAATCCTTTGCCAAAAAAATCACCAACTTCCAAGGGATAGATCTTTATATCAAAATGTGATCTATGTAAAATATAATTAAACATACTGCAAGATATTCCTTCCAAGAAATATTATTGTCAGGATGGGTTTATTCACCATTCATCAAAAAACCCCCAAAAACCCCCAAAACCCACAAATCTCTTAAATACTTAGTTATGCAGCCTCTACATCACGCCATCATATATATATATATACTTCTGAAAAACAATGTAGAATAACATGAAGTTTAAAAAAGTAAATAACTGAAGTTTTGAGGTGTCAGTATTAAAGTTGACAGTAAAAATTAAGTTCAGGGCTCTTGTGACTTTAAAATAGTGTGGAGTTAATTAATCACAGGTCATTCTCCACAGAAGTTTACCACTTCATTCAGCATGCAGAATGACTGACGCTGGGATCCTGAGATAATGTTTAATACTGGGCTGTCTTCAGTGTGTACCTCTCACAGCTTTTACTTAAGGTTGCTTAGCTCAAATCCCAATCTGAACACACACTCTTTACTTTTCCCTGGGTGTTTTTCCATATCACTGTAATATAAGAATTTATTCTCAAAATAACAATGTGAAGTAGAAAGATTTGGTAACCTTCACTTTACAAACTGTTGAGCCACACAGACACAGAAGTCAGAAGTTTCCAATTATTTTAAGTATCCAGCCTGAAATACCTTACCCAACTGGTTTCAAAAACACACCAGAGGTGTTCTCTGAAACACAGCTTCAATTGGCTTTATTCATCACTGCAGCTTCTCCCAGTACCATGGCATGAGGTGAGCCCAGGTACACAAAAAATGATGTACATAGAATTAGACATCCCTTGTGAAAAGTCGGTTGTAAGGAGCTTGCTAAATACCATGACAGGTCAGTAAAGAATTTGGTTCTCCAGGGTGAAACAATTGCAAGACTGTATTACCTCTCATCATCAACTGTAATTACAAGATTCATTCACTAATACCTTTTTATTCCTGCACTAACACGGGAATGAAGGAGACAACAGCTTTATTAATGACAACATTGGTCCATCCCTGGTTTTTGTCACAAACAAAGACCTTCATTGGAAAAACAGCAATCACATAATGAAAGAATGCACCTAAATCTGCCACACTAACCCTGCACTGAAATGAGGAAGAAGAGTTTGGGGTCCTGCCTCCAAAACTACAAACACTGAGAACGTACTGTCAGCTGCCAGCTAATCTTAGGGGTACTTAAGTTTTCATTACCTTCTCTTTCATAATTTTTAACTTCAGAGCTCCACAGGCACTAAAGCATGCCAAGTCTTTACAGTCTGGGCAACTCAGCAACCAGCTTGTGCCGAGGCTCTTGTCTAGTGTCTAGAAGCCACACATCTGTCTGCTTTCGTCCTCCAGGACTTTGCAGTGCTCTCAAAACACATTTAATAGGCTCCAGAATTACTGCCTCTCACAAGAAGCAACGTTACAGTCAGAAGGACCGCCTTCTCTGGCTGGTTTTGAAAAGTATTGACCCCTTTTTTCTTTGGAAATAGTATATAGTCACCAATCTCCATGAGGTGGCTCTGAGCCGTGCTATCTAAATATATAAAAATACCCCATTTTGCTCATAACAATGCAGTTAAACTGCAAGAATTAGGATGCACCCCTGTTCCGACCCATTCCTGCTTCTTAGCTCCAGGCAACAAGATGCTAATTGGGCTGTTCAGCATGCAAACATTTTGAATTTCACTCCAAAATACATGATGCTCATATTGGGTGATTAATGAGAGTCTCCGCTTCTGAGACTAATTCTTTATGTACATTCTCACTACCAGTGTAACATTCTTTTAATTTCTGTAGCTCTGTCTGATAATTGGCTTCTTCTTGATCATTTTAATGGAAGACTTTTCAGAAAATCTAATGTCATGGGCTTAATAAGAATAATAAGAGAAAAATCCCATTTTCCTCAGTTTTCTCTGTAGCTCCATTTACTTTCATAGAAAGCTCAAATTCTTATATTAATATCTTTCAGATGGCTGCTGCACGTTTGGAGAGTTCAATTTGCAATGGGATCCTATGCTGTTTCTGTACTTTTTTTATCAACTGTATATTTTTCTTTCAATATCTTTCTTCCCATGCCTTGCACTTCTATCATTGGGTAAGCTTTACAAGTGGTGGTGAAGAACTGTTTCTCATAATTAAGTCTTTTGTACATTCAAGTAAGTTGTAAATATTTATAAAATCTTAAAAAGGATAACAAGAGATTTGTATGAATTGGTTCCTTAATGTCAGAGTATCTCCAAGGACAAGTTAACCCAAGGCCAGTGCTGTTTTATGACAACACGTACATATTCAATTTCCCCTGTGCACTTAAAGGACATTGATGCCTTGATGCTGGATGCCAATGCAGAGTTCAAGGGCTAAAATATGATGCCACCTTAACTTTTCCATTGTCTAACTGCTCTGTTAGTTCTGTGTTGTAACGTATATGGATAAGAACTGAATAAAGGTTGCAAGTGTGGCAACGCCTAACCTCAGTGTTTGACTTCACAGCCTTGATAACATTTTTCAGTGTAGCTTTGACTGTACTTCTTTAGTTTCTCAAAGTGTGTAGTGACATCCTCCTCCTCCTCCCTTGTTATTCCATGGCATTATTTTGAGGTTTGTATTTCGTATCAGTATTGCTAATAAGCTGGCTTAGACTATGTATGGAACACTACCAAGGGAGACCACAGATATGCATGGAGACTCTTTTTCCCCTTCCTTGACTAAGAATGAGATGCTTTTCACAGATATTTGCCAACAGCAGGGAATAGAAAGTTTTAATTTTAAAAGAAGTTTAAAAGCATGGCCAAATCGGAGTAGATTTTAGTGGGATCATCAAAGAATATGTCTATACAAATATAGACAAATGTCAAGTCTTTCCTCCAAAGAAAATGGACTCCAGATGATGAAATGACCAGAGAAGGTCATAACATTCATTAACATTCATTTCTAGCACTAAAAAATTTAATAATTTTTAACAAGGAAAAAACATAGCTTCACTTTCAGGGGTGGCTGCATTCTCACTCCCATAACCACCCTTGCTCCTCCTTCCTCTCTCACCTCCCTTTTGTCCTGCTCCATACCAAAATATCAGACAAATTTGGGCACTTTGAATGCAAAAGTGTCAGAGCAAGGGTTAAAGCCTTGCCATTATAAAATCTGGAAACCAAGATCTTACTTAAAGTGCCAAGAAATCTTTATAATTATAAAAAGTCCTGTTAGAGAATGGTAAGATCTCCTGTAATTTAACCTTGGCACTAAAAGGGATAAGAAATTTCCTAATATTTTTATTCTTGATTTTTTTGATACCTCAATCTGCAACAAATAACTGAAGTTCAGATAAGGCTGAACATACAAAACTTATGATGTTAACAATTAACACAGTAAGCAATGTGTAGCATTTTTCCTATATAGCAGCTCAAATCTGACTTTAAATGGCTATGAGAATTTTCAGTTGTCATATCTTATTTCTCTTGTATTTGAATATATTTTTTCTGGATCAAGAAAATATTTGTGTATACTAATATATTTGTACGTATATAAAATTTATAAATTGGATAACATATAAAATTTTAAAATCAGATGACTTTAGTATACTATTAACACAGAGGGTTAATCAAATAGTATAAGATGGATTCTAGTGTTTTCCACTAGAAAAGTCCTTTGCAATTCAACGCTTTTATCACCTTTTTCAAAACTGAAACAACGTTCTTTCCAGAGAGCCATGTGCATAGTAACACAGGAATTTTCTCCAGAAAAGATATTATTTGGGAGTGTTGTTATAACTAATATCTAGTTTACTACTTTGACCTAAGAATTTCTTTTTTGCACCAGAGAGAAACACTGCACATATGAGACCAAACATTTTTTTGATTGCTCTTTCATCTTGACAGATGCAGTGCAGAGACACATAAGTGACACCTACTGAGAACAGTAATGGACTTCTTTCCTGAATTTTAAAACCCAACAGAGCATTTGGAATCTGGATTCAGATGAAGACCATGAAAAATTCACAAATCCAGACATCTCACTCACTAAGGTAATAATAATAAAGAAATCACTTTCCAAGTATCTTTTGAATCATTTACCTGCATTTCTCACTCTACAGAATTAAGAGACATATTTTAATAATTCTAACAGACTGGAAAAGGAGCCCTGGTATTATTGCAGGCTGTACTTGTTAGGCTAACATCTTGAAACTGGTTTTGGCTGGTGTGTAATCATGAAATATATTGAAATTCGCCAATATATAAACACAAAGGCATTGATTTGTAATTGTCCTGTTTTTGTATATGTGCAGTGATAAAACAGCACAAACAATTTTGCAGGGCAGGTTTTTGCCTGTATAGATGGTTTTAATGAAAGAAAATTCACCTTCAAGTGATTGACTTGGTAGCAAAGTTCCCAGTGAAACGCATTCTGCTCTGTTCTGGAGAAAGATTGCCTGGATGAGTTCTAGCATCTGATGAGCTGAAGGCTGACAGTGAGAGGGACCCCCTTGTTCAGTGATATTTTCTCGATCCCAAGGTTGAGAGGGTTTGTTTTGGCACAAGATGATAATCACTATGAGAATGAGAGGTTCACAGGCTGAGCTGGGTAGTGTGAGAGAAATATGTGACATGAGATGAGATAAGGGGAGGATGACATCTGGCATCAGAGCTGGTGGATAATCTGTTTAAAGATGTCTCTGTAGACAATCTTGGAGGCCCCTGCACTGTTTTGAGGTAACCCTTTTGCAGCTTTCTCAGGATGAGTGACAGGAATGAAAGCAGCTTGTGTGGAGGTGGGAGCAGGTCAAGACCTCATCCTGAATGCAGTCATGAACAGTGGACACACTTATATGCAGGGTCACATGACGAACCCAGATCTACAATTGTGAAAAGACATTTAGATCACCTATTAATATTTTCCCCTATTTCTCCACTGCTGGATCCACTATTCAGATTTCTAAGCTAGCCCTCAAAGGACACGAAATCTGCTGCATTAAGCCAGGGAATCAGAAAAGCACCATGATATGATTAGGAACACAATCAGGGATGGTACCATAACAGAAGGTCAGGAGAATGGGAGCCAAAGCCCTGGAGATCTCCCAGAAAAGTTCTTCACAACCATCACAAAGATGACAGAGCAGAATCACGTACCTGGAATATATTGTCTTGGTCTTGAGGGTATCTTCTCCACAGTTCTTCAGTACCCTGGTAGACTCCAAGCAGGAATAAAAATGAGGTGCAGATCATTTAATTTGATTTGATTTCATTTCATTTCATTTCATTAAGCTGTGCCCACCTGTAATTAACTTTTAGCATGACAGATGTAATGATCTTTATCCTATGTTAAATTTGACCAAGAAAGAAATTTTAGGTCTGTGCAGAGTCTATAATTCATAATCTAATTTATATCGTGTGCATAAGTAGGAATGCATAGGTTATGCATAGGAAAGCCTGGGTTATGCAAAATTGTCAGGACTTTTTCTTGGTGCAACCATCTACTGAAATACTGGATGAAATTTTCCTTCTTCTGAGGCAACAATGATAGCATCTTTGTGTGCTTAACATCCATGAAAATTATAGCTATTACTCTATCAGCTTTCAAGGTTTCCTTTATAACTATGAAATTTTCCTCCGTCATTGATCTAAATTCAAGTAGGTAAAGTAGCCTGGGACTGGTGTGGGCAGACACTGAAAGGAAAAAGAAATGAAGCCATGATTTGTGATGGTCACAGCTGAAATTTAGTCATCTGAACTTTTGAAAGATGGCAGACACACTGGCTGAAATTCCAGATGATATATTAGACTGAACAACCTTGAAATTTTCCATTTCTAACTTTAGTGATTTTACTAAAACCAAAGAACAAACAAAATAAAAAAGCATATAAATAATGGATGCTCAGAGCACCAGTGACCCATGTAGAGTTGGGAGAATTATACATAATAAATAAATTATAAGATAAATTTTTCCTTTTTCTATTGGCAAATTTTCTTTGAACAGCTGATAATTTTCCTAGATTTATTTATTTGAAGTTAATCAATTAGTTATTCATGTAATTAATTCATGGCTGTATCTAATTGTAAAAGAATTATTTGGAAATCTACCATAATAAGGACTTATAGGGCTATGATTGCACAATATTTCACTGAATTTATTTTTTCTCTATGTCAGCTCTGCAAAATTTCAGCTTCAGTTTCCAAATATTCATGTATGTGAATTTTAAAATCCTTTTACAAAAATATTCTTCAATATTTGCTTGTAAGTTTTATATACCAGTGAACATTTCTATAATAAATCTCTCTACTAAAACTATTTGCAGAAATCAAACAAAATAACTGAAATAAAAAGACTAAGTATTGAAGGAATATCTTCCAGGAAATAGTGTTGATCTGAACTTTTAGTGACAGTGAATTTTTTAATAAGCTTTGCTTATTCCTGATACCCACACAAGCATGCACTCACTAAATGGTATTAACATTTGGCAAGGCAGCAAATGTGCAGGTTATGCTGTGACTCCTGATGGGAAGAGGAATGTTACAGAGCTAAGGGATCAACAGAATGAGGCTCCAATTCATTAGTTCTTCAGTGATCATTTCAGATGCCCAGCACCAGAACTCCCTGACTGACATTCAACACTCGTTGGAAAACAAGTTGAAGTCAGAAAAGGTACAAGAAAAGGCAACAGAAATGGCTACAGGAATAAAACAGTTGCCTCAAGAAGAAAAATAAAATAAGACTTTTGGAGAGAAGGCTAAAGGGAAATACAAATGAGGCTTATATAATCATCATGATGATGGAGTAAGATCAATGAGAATTGTTATATAGAAAATTCCTAAAATCTGGAATTTCAGAGCTCTGAATCTCATAAAAGATCATAAAACAGATGGAAAAAATTAGATTTTTTTATTGAATAGGTAATGAACTTTTAAAATGTGTTGTCACAGGAGACTGTGCAGATAGTATCAGAGTTTCAAAAAGAGATCAGACTAAGGTACTACAGAGTATATGCAGGGATATATACTCTATCCCATATCTGTATGTATCACGTATTCAATGGCTGTGAATCCCAGGAGAGGAAAAAGGCAGGTGGCCAAAATCACAGGTTGTGACTAAATATCATCCCCCACTGCCAGTGTTAGAGGCAGGGTGTGGTGTAGGAAACTGGCCTCACTCAGTAGGATGTTTATCACATTCTTGCAGAATCTGAAACATTTCTAGTATGCGGACTTTCTGTTTGTTTATTTCTGCTCAAAATAAACACTGGTTTCCTATGCACTATCAATCATTTTCTTCTGATCAGGTAGCATGAGGCAGAGGTTATAAAAATTTCAGCACCTTCACGGAGCAATGCAAACCTTTATATCTGTATATGGTCCTTAAAAATTCTGTAGGGATTTACTGGAACATATTCATTCCACATACCCCTCCCCATATGAACTCTGTACAGTTTCACAGTCTCATAAGACTGGATCTCTAGATGTTAAGCCTGCTGTTTATAAAAGATGAAGTATTAGTTTTGTTCTATGAGAAATTATCTTAAGGGATTATCTCCTCTTGTGTTTTGTTTGCTGGACATGGGAAGTGCACACGAACAAGTCCTAACCAGTGCTGGTGCACTGATGTAGCTCTGTCTGCAATAGCGATGAATATGATATTGAAATGTACCTTAAAAACATGGTCAGCTCACCTGGAAGTTCTTTAGGGGAAAAAAAACCCTGTGGGCAAAAGCAATGGTACAAACTTTTTTTTAAGACCAAATGGGTCAGAGCAAGCTCACTCTTACAAGTGTGTTCAAAGAAAAAAGTCCTTCCAGGCTCCATAGCTGACAGTCTCTCCCATGGCTGACAGAGACAAAAAAGACAGTTTTTCTTTCATGCCCTATACTTTCTTCCTCATGACATAAACAGGAAAAACAGAGAGTAACGGACAATTTTCTGCCACCCATTTCTCTTGTGGCAGCACAGGAAAATAAAAGGGACTCTTAAAGTGCCACCCATTCACAAATCTCTTAATTTATGAGAGCAAGACAAATTTCACAAAATCACATACTTCTGAACAAAACAGATAAAACATTTTCCACTTTACATAACACTGAGGAACTGATTACACTGTTTTGTTTATTTGCCTGCAAAAAGTACTAACGACTAAGTATTCAAGCTGCAAGAAAAACAAAGTTCCCTTCCCTCCTTAGCTGTGTATGATATCATCATATGTTTGTTCATGAAGCCCGGAATACAAACCTGCAGCAGCAGCACTTCAACACAATTCATGCAGTTACATAAATTCAGTTTCTTGTCAGAGAGATGTTTTCAGTTTAAGGCATGCATTTGGGCTATGAAGCAACTGAGATGATCTCTCCGTGTTTATATTTCTTCAGAGTGACATAACAAACTTTCAATACAGAGGTCAAGCATCAAAGGCAGTTACAGATTGTTGGCATTCATTTGTCTTCTGGGTACAAAAGAGAACACTTATTCACTATGAACACTGAAGAGCTGAAACAAGACTTTAAATCACCGTGTGTTAGAGGCTAGTTCAAAGAGCATGAAGTATAACACCATACTACTGGTCTATAAATGGAGGGAAATGCATAGGGACAGAAAAAACTTTATAAAAAACCACAAAAACCCACAGTGTCTGCTGTTACAAGTGTGAGAAAAAAAATTTAACAGGATGAGAACTTATACTGGAATTTTAAATAAACATATAAAGTAGAGATTAAGCTGTGACTTTACGTAAAATATTAGCTGATTTACCCCAAATCTTTTATAATCATGCTAACAGCATGAAGAAGAAGAAGAATGAAATAATTCTTTGCAATGGTTTCTCACAGGAAAAACCATTCCATCCTATGTTAGAGGATGCAAATCAACTTTAATAGGCTCACAGCTCTGGAAATTATTGCATGAGGAGAGAAACAAAGGGAATACATAGTATTATAAGTATATAACTGGTAAAAAGTATATCAACTGGAAAGTATATAACTGGTCACTGTAGGTGAAAAAAAACCCAAACAGATCTCATATTTATACATAGACCTGAATTAATGAAAAGAAATTTATGTCATTGTTCTACAGCAGGAAGGGAAAGGGAAATTTGGGGAGAAATGGTTGACATCACTTTTCTAAGCTTGAACAATCAAGGACGTTCAAGTGGAGTGCTTAAAAACTGGGACATCTGTTCAACACTGCTGTGAAAACCACCATTTCTTTAAATTGATTTATGTACAACATCAATGATATTTCACAGGAAAATACAACCTTTGCTGCTCTAGAACTTATATTAAGGTCTAAAGAAATGACATCTTGATTTGAGAAAAGTGGTAGAAGGCTGTGACTGGTGGCTTAAGACAGCTTTGCAAAGAGCAACAGCAGTCAAGAAGTGTAATAGAAGTAACATTTCAGAAAGAAGTGAATAAACTGTATATGCAGTTAGCAACATAATCAGAGCCAACCCCCAAATCTGTCCTCCAGCAATTATGAAAGGGTCATGCAGACTCACTGGAATGATGAAATACATAGAAAAATATATGTTTAACCTCTTTGAACCAGCAGCCAGAAAAATACAGTACAATGACGCTGGATAGCTTAAAATTCTTAATGAAGTGTTAGAGGACCTGGAGGGATAATGAAATACCCTAACATAGAGGTAATATAATAGTAAATGAAAATCAAAACAGCACGTATTTAAGGAGAATAGAGACACAGCACAAGCAAGTTTTCACTATCTTACAATATGGTACTGGATCAAAAGAAGAAACCCACAGACCCCTCGACTAGCACAGGACACCTATAGTCTTAATATTTAATTTCTTTGTTTAACAGACTGGTTATATGTATCCAAAACATTCCAGAACCTTAATATGGCTCGTAAACTGCTGTTATTTTTGTACTTGATTACTAAGAGAAGATGTGAAACACTGGACTTAAAAGAGATTTTAGCAAGAAGTTGGAGCTATTATCTCATGCTGAGACTCCTACTACATAACATTAATTGCTTAGAAAAAAAGACCCTGTCAGCCTCTCTTGCTAAGAATGATTTCTGAACAAACATAGCTTTCCCATATGAGGTGATAGTTTAAAAATAGGAATATATCTTACCACATACAGTTTTCTACAAATGAAGTAGTGACATCAAACACAGTAGTTGTTGGCTTATTTAAAGTTGACTTCTTAACATGATATCTGCACTCAGTATGACAGGACAGAGTTAAGAGCTGAGCAGTAAAATTCAAAAATTTGCCATTTATAAAGGAAAAAAATTAATGGTAGGTTGAATCATTCCCAAAATGAAACTCATAATAATTCTGAGCAAATGACTGCTTTTAACAGTTATTTACTCTATTTTATAGCACAATGTTAACCTAAGCCATAAAACATAATGACTTGGACTGCAGAAGTGGCAGCACGTTTTAATTTTCATTCCAAAAATACTAATACATACTGTTTGTAACTTTTGCTTTAGTGCTTTGTATTTAATGTGCAGGAATTTGTTGTAAATTGCTATAAAAATTGGAATTAATTTCTAAAGCAAAATAAAAGCAAATTATTTCCTTCTGAACCCCTCAACCATCTCCTGGACCCATAAAATAGTTTCTTTTATTGAACTGCTCATGAAAAATGTAATGTTTTTCCAAAGCAAAGTTCTCTGCAGCGATGTGCCAAGTGATCTGATCATAATGAGGGAGCTGGGTAACCATGGAGTTTGTTTTCATCTACTTCATAATTACATTGCTTATAGTTCATGTTTTTAGCCTGCAGCTACCACAAAAACTTTTTCAGCGTGTCTGACAGCCAAATCAGTTTTTCTGTCCTTGGTCTCTACAGCAGCCATGGCTGGTTGTAGCCTTTTTGATGGGTATCTAAGTGGTCTCAGGCATAACACCTTGTGCCTAATTGAAGCTAAAGTACTGTACAAGGTGAAAATCAATGTGTGGAGGGGAGAGAGAGTGATAGAAGATGTCAAATGCCATTTCTGACAAGCACTTTTGGCTGTAAAGGAAACACAGGCCTCTCATAAGATGGAAAATTGTGGTCCCAAGTCTTTGTTTACTAGGTGTTCTAATTCTCAACCCCCTAAGAAAATTAACTAATTGAGCCACTCTATTTTTAAAAATTAGCAGAATCACACAAAAATTTGAGAGTGACAGAAGCCTTTACTCAGAGAACTGCTGAGAAAGGAAGAAAACAAGAACTAAATTTCTCAGAGATTTTTGGAACACAATGAAGAGAACAAGAAGCAGGGAAAGATGATTTTCTAGATTCACTTCTAACAAACAGGAGACAACTGGATGAAAATCAGAGGATGAAAGGCAACTCTGATGGACTGCCAACAATATGACAACATTCATTACTTAGGAAGAAAGAGAGTGAAAACAGAATATTAAGACCAAAAAAATGTGTGAAAAGCAGACTCCAATAAACTCAGAGCTTTTTAAGTATACTTTTGTGGAAAATAAACCTGATGATGAAAAAACTGGGTTCTGAAAATTTAGCTATTGTTTTAAAAATTATATCAAGGGCACAAATGTAAATTACAGTGGCAGATGAAAAATAGAAAGTGAAATTGGTCATAATGAGTTTGCAATCACTTAAAATTTAAGAATGAAGAATAGAGATGTAGAAATTAGGTAATTTATGAAGGATCTTAAAATAATAGTTGGAGCATGAGGAAAAGAATAGAAGAGCCAAAGCTCAAAGCAATCACTGCTGGCAAGAGATGTGAATAGCAAGAACACCAGCAAAAGGGCTGGCCACCTCCCAAGGGACCAGGAAGCTATCAACATATGATATCAAGAAACTGAAAGTAAATCTAATGTCTTTTTTGCTCGAGTCTTCACTAAAAGGTCAAGTTCAGTCAAACAGGCAATGCAGTTAATGCTCATGACAAAAGGATGAGTCAAGCTATAGAAGGATAAAAACAAGCCTGAGATTGCTAAAAATATTTATACACTTGTAAGTCAGCTGCACATGCCCATTTCCACTCCAAGCCATGTAAAAAAATAATTTCACTAATGTCAGAGGCATTAGAAGTCCTTCTGGAAAATTTGTGACAATAAGTGAAGTTCCAGAAGACTAATATAGCGAAAATAACATCCACTTTTAAAAGTGCAGGAGAAAAATAGGAATTACAAGTAGTCAGCTTAACTTCACTGATACCAATTAATTACAAAATCTGTAGAAAGAGGGAAGATAATATGGACACTAACAAAAGCCAACATAGTAGTCAAACATGTCTAATTTTCTTCTACAAGATGAGGAGCCTTTGTGTGTGGAAATACAATGTTTTCATGTCAATAAAATGCAAACACTTTTAAGACAACATACCAGATGCCAGAGTGTGCTGAAATATTTTGGGCAATTGTACTTTCACTAGTGAATCAGAAGTCAGATATTGTCAATTTCCAACAGGCAAGCAGCACTCTGGGAGAGATAAATAGGTGTCCTATCCCAGAATATGCAAGACCTCAGCCAGCATGGGCTCTTGTTTCCAGTGAGGGTCATTGACCACACAAGGTTCATAAGTAGAAGGTAATGAAGAACAGTAACAGGTCTGAGAGAGAGTGCTTACAAAGAACATTTCAAACATAGGGATAATCTAGTTTGGAGAAGATATACAGAATGGTAAGTAACTGATGTGCAAATGTGATACAAAAGAGGAAATAAGTTATTCTCCACACTGAGTGTGGATAGGGAAGAAATGAAGGTTTTAAACTGGGAGATGAAATTAAGCTCCAGACTAGGAATGAAACTTCCTAGTGGGAAGACTAGACAAGAGCAGGAATCGATTTCCCAGAGAGACATTAGAAATCTTGATTTTTAAAATCAGATGGGGCAGACATTTTCAACACCAACCTGAGATCAAGGAAATGGGCTGGATTACCTCACTTTCCTTATATATCTACCTGCCCAGCTGCTGAGGGAAGGGCAGGAGGGAAAGACAAAACCAGTTCAAGGTGGCAGAACTAACAGAGAGGACTGGATAAAATTCACCACTCTGAAAAAAGTGAATACCAGGTCTGTGTAACATGAGGTTTCCCCAAAATGATCTACTGGAATTACACTGTAATCACAGATCTTCTGAACATGAACCTTCCCATCTCTTCCAAAACAAAGTGAACCAAAACCTCTGAATTGCTCCTGTTATTTGAATTTAATCTTGTTTACTGTATTATTGCCAGGAACTAACCAAAACCAAAGCCCCACTGTGTTAAATATTATACTAGAACAGAAGAATGAATAGTTCTTTCACCAGAGGGCTCACAGTTTGAAGGTAGATGCAATTTTTTCTTCCTGCTTTCTTTTTATTATCTTTGAGATCTCTGAAGAAATGTAAATACATGTTTTCAGTATAGATATATCATATCTGAAACTTCAAGGAAAATAACTTTGTTATCACCCTAGTTTTCAGTGCTTACAATTTTCTACAATAAGCATTCTAAAAGTTGAACTGTTTGAGGGCTCTTTTAAATAGGTCAGGGTTTGAGTGTTTTGGGGTTTGAGGGTATTATTATTTTAAATGTTTCTCTATGTAAAATGTCTTTGTAGTTGGAAAAATATTCTACTAATTTTCAGTTACCAGTACTTGAGAACAGAACTTAGTACAACTGCATCACACTAGAAATTGTTTGTCATTTCTGAATTACATAACCTGTATCTTGTCTTTCCAGTCTGAATCTGATTTTGCAAGCCAATGTAGTTTTAATCTGGTCCAAATGTCATTCATGGCTATTGTCAAACATTCCATATCTTTAATGTGAGCTAAAGAAAACAACCATTCACATGAAGAACATATTGCATGAAATGACTGTATGAGTTTCGAATCTCTTAAACTTGATTGTTTTATCTCAATGTTTTTCAAAACTGTCCACATACTTTCAAATTATTGGAGCAGTTTTGCTATGTGTTTAGCACTTTAAAGTATTTTCTTTCAACATAGTTTTGCTGGAGCATAGAGGGAATGAAAGCAACATCACAGCACTAGAGAAATGAGGCTCATGGTAGAATGTATTTGCAGTGTGAATGAAACAAATATGCAAGTGTTGTGTGCCCTTTCCTAGAGAATACAGCATAAAACCATATTATGTACACGACTTTTGTCTCATAATATACGAGAAAATGTCTTTTAAAAAATTTAAAAGCAACTATTGCTAAATAAGGGATTTCTGTTATAAATGCCATTGTATTAATCCCAAGGGGTTTTTTCACTGTGTAGATTGTCTGTTTGAATAACTATGATGTGAACCTATTTCTTCAAAGAAATAACAATTTATGACATCTAAAGTCGGTGTTGTTCTAACCTCCAAACTATAAAGTTTGTTTTAAAATAATTCTTAGCATTTTCCCATTACAGACAGCGATTATCTTAAGCTAATACCAGTCAACAAATATCATAGGTTTTTGTGTTTCACTTACAATTTCATTCTTTTAACAGTGTGTTGCAGCTGCGTTTATTGTATTTATTGATGTCTGAACTTTATGTTGTTTTTCTCTTATCTTTTTCTCCATCCCCTTTGTAATAAGCAAACTGAATTTCTGCAAAATTCTAAATGGATATTTTCTTTTTGTCAAGCTTAGTTTGTGACTCTTTTTGTCTTGGTCTTCACATTTTCTTTCAGATCCTTTATTCTTATAAGAGGGTTAAATGATCAATACATTTATTCTAGGTCCAGTTATTTGGCTCTATGCATATACGTTCTCAACTTTAGTAGATCAGTTAATGAACCTAATCCACTGTGCTTATTTTCACCCTCTTTTTTGAGTAAGAATGGACTGAAACATTTGTGTAAAGTTTGGCCGTGTGTTTTCATGATTTTTTGAAGCAGGCTATGTGTGTGAATTTAACCAAATGTGTAACTGTTTACAATATAAAAGCTTAGTTTTCCATAGTGACATCTATGCAACTAAATCCATGATAACAGTAAAAAAAAACCACAGTGAGGTATATCTGGATTCATGCAGAGCTTGAGTTAAACTCAGTAATACATCAGAGTCATGGAAGCTTCTCCTTGTCGTATTTAACAGTATTAGTAATAATATGTACATAAAAATATGAAATGCAGTTATCATGAATGTTATGTATTTGATAGAATATGAAAATAGGCAGTAACAATAAAAGTATAACTTGAAGAAAAGCTTAGCAATTTTTAAAAAAATATTTCAAGTGGAATTTCAAATGATTTTTTTTTTTTTTTTATTTCTACATTCAACACTGCAAAACTAGAAAATATTTTTAAAATTTTCATTGAATTTGATTGGTAGCCTAATTTTAAGGACTGTAATTTAATGGGTTCATTACCTTACAATGAACCCATTAATCCATGTAATTCATTTACAAGGCTAAAAATCTGACCAAAGCTTGTAATAAAAATGAGGCAGCAGTTTTCCCTCATTTGACTTAATAATTTTTAATATCTCTAAAAAGACCACACATATTTTGTATTATATAATAGAATATCTAATTTTATAGTTTGCAGTAGTTGTAGATTTAAATGTACATTTTATTCATTTGCAATATTTATGTTCTGTTTTGAAATTTGGGAAACGTATTTGTGCAATTTTTCCCTTTGTCTTAGATATTCTTAAAAGATACTACAGTGAAGTGACATGGTTCACAATCTGTTTGCACATTATAGCAATTAAAAATGATACAATATTGTTGGTGTCTTTATGCAAATGAGAAATGAAATAGCCTTGAGATGATTTAGATACACCCATAAATCAGACAGCCTAAACAAAGTAAGCTTTGCTTCGCACAGATGTGACAGCCAGATGTGGCTCTGCTTTTTATTTCATAGCTGTAATCTGTACTGGATTTAAGTTATTTCCTGAAAAATAAGGCATGCACTCAAAGCTGAAACATCACTAGTTGCTTCAGGTCAGTACTTGTTTTTAGCAGGGATCATTTCTCTGTTTGGACTCTTTTTCTCTGGGGAAGAGGTGAAACAGGAATTGTTGTTTCAGGGGGTTTTTTTAAGAGTTCTTAAGAAAGGCCAGCAGATTTCATGGCATCCAGATAGTGGAATCATTCTTTAGTTTTCTGCTTGTTTAAAAGATTCATTCAAGTTATTAAACAGTTTTTAGAAAGTGGTGCAAAATGTTTTCACTGTAGCAGGTTTGTTTCTATACTACATTAAGTTATCGCTCTTTCAAGCCAAAATTAATAAATATCCCAGGATGATCATGTTTTATTGTAGAGAGAGTGTATTATTGGCAGGGTCCCTTGGTGAAACAGGAAGCTTTCATGGGCTTTAGCTTTCATCTCTTTTTGCTCTGTACAGTTGCTAATGCCCTCTCCAGAATTAAGAGACCAAGCTTTTTCCTTGGCATGCACATTCTTCCAATTAAAGGTAATGAGTGAAATGTTGTCCTCAGTTGTGTGATCATGAACTCCAAGAATTTCATACCAATTTTATTGGAAATGATGAACAAAAAAATCTAAAATTGTAGCTGGGATTGACTGTATGAGATTCAGGAAAAGTGCTATCATATCTCTGTGCATTGTACAGTCCTTATTCCTGTTGCCTTGTAAATGAAGACTCCACATCTAATCCCTTGCTCTAAATCTAACCTCTGCCTGCTCCAAATTAGTCAAAAAAACCTAGGTGCTTGATAGTAGGAACCCAAGATACTGATGCTTTCACAGAAAAAACCAGTAGTCAAACACCCTCCACTTGCAAATGACTGAAGCAGAAAGATGACCTTAAAAGTTGACAGTGTGTCAACTTTATTTAGGCTTTCCTATTCATCTGCTTTCTGTGGGCTTTTCCTCTATTCAGACACTGCTTTTCCTGGATTGTCTGGCAGCTACTAGGCAGTCACCAGCTCTGAACCTCACAGCTCTGCCTTGCTGTAAAGTTGAGTGTTCTGAAACAATGGGTAAAGATCTGTATCAAACTGGGTTATGCTCATCAGGACTTAGGCACTCTGAAGATCCTCTTTCTCTTCAGAGAGCAGCACAACTAGATCTGTGGAGTTAACTGGAAAACATTTCTTCTAGTCCTTTTTCCCGTATGTCCTAAACAAAAGGTCTGCTTGGTACATTTTTAGACTTTCAAGGCTTCCTCTAACTGTAGCTAATACAAGTTATTTGGGCTCATAAATTTTGATTCCTCTTGGGGGTTTATGACTCCCCGCAATCTATATGGAAGCAATTTGGTAAGTAGGAATAGGATCAGTTCTCTTTGTCCCTTTATAAAAACGTTCTTGAAAGAACACATAGTAATGCTATCAGCTAGACCAAGGATGTAAACACCTGGTTTGATACCACTCCATTAGAAAGTAACATGGGCATGAAGTATGATCCAGCTGTCTTGGAGTTTTCTGTGCTCAGATTATCTGAGTTTCTGAGATTATCTTCAGTTTTAGACATGGTCACGGATTAAAAACTGATAGCTGTAATTCAACTTCTTCAGTTGCAGTATTCAGCATATCAAACTGGGTTTAAGGGCCAAGGTCTTTCCAGAGAAGACATCTTTCCTTTCTTTTTCCTTTTTTTTTTCCTTTTTTTTTCATCATTTGATGAACCTTGACGCAGGTCAGCTATTTACCTAGTATATATTTTATATTTAGCTTTTATTAGGTATTATTATCTTGGATAATGTGGCTAGTTCCTGCTAATCCGGAAAAGAGAATAAAAATAGGCAGATGTAATTTGCTTATTTGGGCAGACAGGAGGTTAGCGAGTAAAGCAATGTTGGCATGGGAGAGTTCTCAAGTGTAATGACTCAGTATTAATATAAAAACAGACTTGGAGAGTGGTCAGTTTACAATTTATAATCTGTCTGAATAGATTGGCCTGCAAACCTACACTACTTTTGCTGTGTTTTTCAAAAAAGTGGTTTGTCCTGGAACACGGTAAAAGGGCAGATCCTGGCTGTAGCCCAGCAAGAATGGTTCTCTGGTAAACAAGTGTCTGTTATTTTGTCATGACAAAGATTACAGGACTCTTTTTTTAAGTCTGTTTATTGAATTTATAATATTAGGTTCACTTTTAAAGGTCAATTTAGGTCTCACGTAAACAAGGTAGCAGAAACGCAACCCTGCTTAGTAATACTGCTTTTTACTTCAGTCCGTCACTTGCATTTATTTCCACCATGGTGAAGAATCTCCTTAATTTGTCATCTCATAAATCAAAAGTTGAAAACTTTTTTATGTATTTCAACACTTAAAATTCAGGGTGGCTTACAAATGGCAATCCTGGATGATGCTGAATATTTTGCTCTTGGGTTTGTGCTCAAAATACAGAATTTCAAAATCAAGACTTCAGAGAGAGATCTGACTGGCTAGAAAAAGGTGTACTTTAAGTAGAGAATGTGGTTGGTTTAAGTCACAGTATTTTTGAGAAAGACTACATGAGCCCTCTGCAGATGTCTTTATAATGAGCTTCCACATTAATTTTAAGAAATCAGTATGATGTGCTGCTTGCAGATTATAATGTAATTCTGTAATACAAATTAGATCAGCTTTGAATGTCTTTGAAATGTAGTGTGTTAAAAATGGTATGTACAGGTTAAAAGATACAGATTCAGAACACTGGGATTTACATGAAATTATCACACATGCTTTGATAGAGTCCTAGACTGATTCAAAAGAGCAAGTTTCATATGAAGCTGTCTCATTTTCTTTGATAGCCACCTTGATCTTTATGCAGTCATCTATTAATTATATTACAGATAAGGTAAATAAAAGTGTTGAAATATTGAGATCACAGCCTCCTTTTTTCTTGTGAAGACTAAAGGTATGCTTCTATGAAGTCAGTGAGCAACGGGGAATGATAAAGGTATTCTTTAGCTGTCAGACAGTATTTATTTTGACACGTGACTGAAAGATCTACAGTTCAATAGCTAAGAGCATAACTGAAAGGGTAAAACTTATATGTGATCTAGACCAAAGGTGCTATAAGAGAGTCTATGGATTTTCCAGGGTCAATGCACTGGATAACACTATGAAGGTTTTCCTGGTGGAATTATATTTCATTTAGTTCTCACAAGACTATGCTGTGAGTCTCATCCTGCCGTGTGCTGATCACGCCACACAACTGCCACTAGCACCACTCAGCATTCCAGCTTGTTTCCTCTCAGGTTTGGCCTCTCTGATTGCCTCACACAAACAGCTTGAAAGCTTTAACCCTGTTAGTTCTAGAGGAGCCCATCATGATTATTATAGACTAAACATAGGAAATTTGCTTATTTTATCAGCGTTCAGGATTTAGCAGTGTGGATTTTGAATGTAGAAATTTTTCAACTTTTTTTTTTTAAAGGCAGCAACATTTAGCTAATAAGCTACAGTGTTACTGCTACACAGATGTCACTGCAGAATATTCTGTGTCAAGAAATTGGCTTACCTGCTTACTCTTTAATTCAGAATTTTCCAAAAGCAAATTCCTTTGCTTTCAGTAAGCCTTAATAGAAATGTCTAACCTATAAAAGGTATTTATCACTGTAGAGATGGAATATTCAGCTAAACTAAATGCATTTGTTCACTTTAATATTAAATTCCAGTGTCCTGCCCTCTGTAGATACAGACAACGGAACCTGACACAAAAAAAAAAAAAAAGGCAATCAAATAATGTGTATGTCTTCTAGAACAATAGCTTGATTTAAACAAACATACAAGTTCCTATACAAAACCTCAGTGGGTACAATAGGTTTAATTCAATTCATTGCTTATATAGACATTGGCATTGTCTTAAGATGACTCAAGAGGTCTTCTTTATTTCTTTATTTTTCTTTAGGAGATGTTCACATATATTTACATTTTAAACTGATATTGCTAACATTGCATGATATGGCTCACTGTGAGGTCATCAAAAGTTAGTAACTACACCTCTGTCTGCACTGATGTGTTAAAAATATGAACTAGCAATATGCTCATAAAGCACTCTAGATTGCTGAGTTCATTATTGGTGCATTTCTTCTTTCAGGGATTCTTTTCTTAGTTCTGTATGTTTCAGTCATAGTCTTCAAAGGGTTTATTGTCCAAACATTTGTATCATTCCTACCTCCATTGATGATATTTATGCTATAAATGTATGAAGAGGGAAAACAGTCCTTATGCTTTTAAAAGTAGTTTATATAAATATTGCAAAAAAAAAAAACCTATTCAGAACCCTGTCCAGTATTTTTCTGTACTAAAGCTCTTTTGTAAACTGACTTTGTAGTCAAGACAGATGAGTTTTTTGTAAGTTTATTTTTCTCAAACCAAGGAATGCAATTAGGTGACTTTTATCTAAAACATAAATCTGCTGACTTGCTGCTAAAGTTTTGTAAAATGAGGAGGTAGGCAATGGTTACAGCAAGAATATCCTAGAGTACAATTGTATAGGTGCAAAATTCCTAATTTTGTGTTTTTCTCTACAGAATAATTATGTGGGAAAACTGTGTGAAGCATACAATGGCTATAGGCAAGCTGAAGAGAGTATAGAGAATGAAATGAAAGAAAGATGAACCCAAATCCCCTGAAAAAAAAATATATAGAAAGCTATAAAAACATTATTCTTCTTATAGGATGACCAAGTGGTATCCTCTGCTAGATAGGTTTTCATCAAAGTCAATGTTATGCTATGTATGTTAAGATCATCTTTGGTACAAGACAAAGAGTGGTAACATCCGCGCTGGAAAAAACAGTGATTTAATGTATCAAAGTACTAATGTAGAGAAGGGAGCTTATTAAATAAGTATGTATGTTTTCCATAAAACAGAACTGGAGTATTGCCAACAAATGATGAGCACTTTGGTTATAAGAAGGTAGCTTAAACAGATTTCCATTCATAAGCTAAATTTACTGTAAAATACATTTTCTACTGGGTATGAATGTTCTTTGCTCTTCTGGCCTTTGGGTGATTTCTCTAAAATTGTCAAAACTGAAAAGTGATGTGTGTTTTTAAGTCATGTGCATGCTTGAAAATTTTGAAAACTGCATCCTGAACTACATATCAGACCACACAAGGTATGCTTATATGGACAACTTAAAAATATCCAAGACTTTGCTATGCAGATTTACCCTTTTTGGTTGTCGGGTTTTGTTAAGCTTTCTCAGAGGTGGGGTATTGGGAAAGGGGTTAAAAAAACCCCAAAAAATAATTGTCATAACTCCTATTTCATTCAAGTAGAAACACTTTAATTTTCAGACATTTTATGTAGTAGAAAAGTAACACATTCTGTTATTAGTGAATATGTCTATTTAAAAAATTTTTAAATCCTTAATTTATTTTCCCCTCTGAATAAACTTACATATACACTAATTCATATATACATTTCACCTGTTTGGGTGCTTGGCGGGGGGAGGGGGGGTGGTGTTGTTGTTGGTTTTGTTTGATTTGGTTTTTAATTGTTAAAAAAATTATGTCTAAGTCATTCACTGAAGTATCAAATTCCAGAATATCTCCAAATGGTTCGGGATTATCTGACATAGACCAACATCTCATACTACAATAGCCATGATATGGCCAAAGAAAAACATAGTGCACAAACTAGCTGGGAACCCTGGAGTTGCAGTCAAAATCTCTTTTGATGTTCTAAACTGATCCTTGTCCTTGCAGCTGTGAGAGCTGGTACTGGCGTGCTACTTGTTGATGTGCACAGACAAGAAACTTGTGATAACACCATGAGAGTCATTAGAGGAGGGCTGACATCAGGTGACCTCTTCTAGGTGGCAAAGCAATTTTCAAGTAGAACATCAGCCTTCAAGGGCAAGTGGATGAGCAGGAGAGGGATTGGTTTCTTCTGGTTTATAGTTTACTTTTTTTCTTGCTTCCGTACCTTTTTTCTACCTTTTACAACAAGTAGCTTCATTTCCTAAGGCCTATATCAAAAAATAAGCAAAATCCACTGATTTTGTTTGGATTGACTGCGGCTGAGCCATTTGAAGTAGAATACTAGACTATTTGTAAGCTTTTATACTGGGTTTTTATCTTTAGTATAATTTTCTTTCAATATGGATAGCTTCCATGTTAAATGTAGCTATATCACACTTTAATATATTATAGAAAATATTTTTAAAGATAGGCTAACAGTTACTTTTTTTCCACTTAGTTAAAAACAGTGTGCCTTTGTTTGAAAGTAAAAATAGGTGTTTTCTTGCAGGAAAAAGCTATATCCACAAGACTAAAAGACACAGCAAGGTACAATATCCGAGATCAGCTGGGGAATTCTGAGACAATGTTGCATTGACAAATTATTAGAAGGCCTTGAGTTATCATACATTTTGAAAGGTCACTCACCCTGTGATAACAAAGGTTGACACTTCAGACCCCAGCTTCCTCTTCCAGATTCTACGTGTCTGAGCAAACGCAGCAGTGTAGCACATCAGTGACTACTCAACAGATGTCTGTACCTGGTGACATCAGACCAAGCTTCATTTACTCCTTAGCATGCCCTGTTCCAAAGCTATAGTGTATGTTATCATATATGGTGTGCACCATTACTGTAAATGCTTTTCAATACAAAAGTAAGCTGCAAAAGGAATTTTAAACCATCTCACAATGCATATATATCTGTAGTGCACAAATAAGACAGGAAATAGTTGCACCACCTTTTCCGCTAAATCTACAGAATATCCGTCAAACACAAAACAAAGAACATTTTTGCAGCAAGTTCAGGTTCATTCAGAGTTGATTAGAAGGTAGAAATTATACACAGAGACATCCATAATAATGATGCCATTTTTACAATAATTCATTCTGGTTGTAATTTTCCTGCAGGTTAGTCGTGGGATGCCCCTGTAACTCCCACTGATATATTGACATAAGAAGTTCTGAAAGTTTGTCTTTCTCTAAAAATATACTTGAACTAGCTGAACTTCCTGATCTACTTCTCTCCCCAAAATAAACAATGAGTGCGATGTTTGCATTTGAGAAGAAGTTGCTCTGAATATTCTTTAAGTGCTTTTGTAGAAGTGCATTTAACTGCACATATTATTCTAATTTTTTTTATTATGCAATATTCCCAATATGACAAATCCAAGGGATTTAATTGGAACATAAAAAACCAATATCCTTAATGTGATACGTTAAAATTTAGTAATTATATTTAATATTTTAACATTTATGAAAATCCTGAATTACAATAGATTATTTTGGAAAAGATCCCATGTTATTTGTTCCCTAATAGTCCCAGGGACATTTGACTTTTTCCAAAAGAAATATAAATCTTATTAAAAAAACTTTAGAAAGTTGGTGTGTATATGTCTAGAGAGAGGTTACTTTCCTTTTCATCTTTTCTTCATCCAAATTCTGATTTCTTTGCCTTTGTCAGCTTAAATTAGGCTTTTAATGTTATTTTAGCATTTTTTATTTAATATGTACTGAAAATGGTCTGGGCCTAATGTTAGCACAGCTGTGAAATTTGATTTTTATCCTCTTTACTAAAGGACTTGCGGGAGTATAAAGATTTTTATAACAGTGCTTCCTAAGGAGGTAAAAACAATCAATATACTACCATTTAAAAAAAAAAGTAGATAATTTGCACAGTACTCTTGACCATAGCAGTGATTAAATAAACACTAGGTACAGTCACCCACTGCCTGTAAGCTGGTAAGGATAATTTAGCCATTACCATCCACTCCTGCTTTTTATGTATCCAATTCTGGCACTGTGACAACAGCTCCAATGTATTTCATGGAGTCATGTGATAATTGAGTAGAAAGAACCTCTGGAGGTGATCTGATCCTGCAAGGCCACCTGAAACTGGGCTGCTCAGGGATGTGTCCAGCATAGCTTTGGATATCTCCACAGAGAATTCAAGAAATTCTTGTATGTGTTTGAAAACCTTTGTGGAGAAAAGATTCTTCATAATATCTAAAAGTTGTACCTTGCATCCTATCCTGTCGCTGTGCAGCTGTGGCTAAACCCTGGATCTGACTTTTAACATCCTCCAGGGTAGATGGAGACAACAGTAAGATCTCCCTTTCACGTGTTCTTCTTACTGATGAACAAAGATCTACACCTCCCTGCAGGTGTTCTGCACCCCAGCCCCTGCTCAACCTGGTGGCCCTCGGATGAGCTCTCTCTGGCAAGTCGCTGCCTGACTTACACTACCTGGGGAACACAAAATGGACACGGTACTCCAGGTGTCTCTCCTTCTCAGAGCTGAGCAGAGGGGGACAGAGAATTCCTTTGATCTGGACCTCCCCTTGTCAGCTCACCAACACCCTTTGTTGGGAAATTATCTCCAGTTTTTCTTCAGAAATGTTTTGGTTGCAGTGAAGAGTTGGCCATGGTTGGAAGCATGTTGCCTGCCTCTGAGCAGGACAGAAGTGACCAAGAGGACGCACACAGGTCCTGTGTTATTGTGGGGCTAAGCTGATTTGTCTCCAGTTTCTCTCATGCTCCTGCCTGCAAAAATGTCCTTGTTTGACCTAGCCAAGACAGGTACTCTGAGCTCTCATCTTCTCTGAGATGATGGCTACCGCTTCTTAGCCCCTTTTGGAAACATGAGCCTTTAGGTTGGAAATAAGCCACCTGCTATCTCATGGCAGCAACAAAGGAGAACCCCAGAGTGCTATCCCACAGCCTGGTTGCTCCTTGCCATCTGCACTCTTTGCAGCTTTCCATGGTGCACAACCCACTTTCAAAAGCATCCTTCTGCCTTTGCCTGTGCTCCCAGTGCTTAAGCTTTTACATCCCACACTGCTTTCTCTGGAGGCCTGATCGCAGCCTGCTCTCTGGAATCAGCCTCTGGGCAGTCTGGGGAAACACCTGACCCCTATATGTTGCAGCAGTTTTCAGTCAAGTTTGTCTGGTATCACTTTATTTTGGTCAGAAGCTCTCCTGGCTCTGTGTCACCCAAAGCAGATGGGGACAAGCACTGAGGGGGCTGGAGACCTACATCTGCTGAAGCCAGAGTAATTTTGCAATATTGCAGAGAAAGTCAGGTCCTCTCCACCCAGCTTCTTCAACAGTTGGTATAGAAGAGATCCGCTTCTTCACTCTACAGAGGAGGGCAGAAGCACTGCAGGTCAAAAAGGAGGTATACAATAATGGCATTTTTGACCACCAGGAGATGATGTCCAGGCTGGCAAGGCTGATTCCTGTGTCCTGCCTTCAGGATAGCCCACTACCCTCCATCCCAGCTAATCACTGGCAGGTGTTTAAGCCACCTTTCACTGCCTCAAGACACCGAGCCCAGGCTAGGCCAGGTTGTGGACTACAGATGCTTCCCATGCCTGCAGAAGAAAGGAAGCAATGAATTTGTCCCTTCTGCAGCAAGTTTGTTGCTTCTTTCTGGAGGAAATCTCAGCCAGAGCCATGTACACAGGCAGCATCTGTAGCTCCTGCTGGTCCCTCACCATCTCCTCTTCAACATCATCTCAGTCTCCAATGGATCTGGGCCCCTGGTGACCTCAGAGCAAAACTATTTTGTCACCTGATGCATTCATTTGTTCTCCTCATGCATTCATTTTTTGCCCTGCCTCTCCATATCCTTCCTCCTACAGGCTTTCTCCCTTCAGCTTGTTAAGCCTTGGCAGGCAAAGGAGCTGGAACCACTTTTCCTGCAAGGAGTGGATTGTCTACTACAGATTGCCAGGGCTGAGGTTGCTCTGGCCACTTCTCATCAGGTCTTTGTGGAAAGATTTAGCTAAGGGGGCAGGCTTGTGACAATCTTCCCCAAGCTGGACTGGGCTCTGGGGAAATCCTCTTTCATCAGAAGGTCGATGTAATGTCCTTCATGCTCCAATCAGAGCTGGCAACAAACCCCCTTTTCTTCCTTACACCCCTGACTGCTCCAAGGCCCCTCAGTGATCACAGATGTGACACACTCAGCAACTTGAGGGGATAGTCCTGTGCGTGGACTTCTTCTAAGGGCTTTTAAGCTACAACAGGTTACCCAGTATGGTCTGTCAGGTGGCTGGTGACAGCAAGGGGCTATTGAGAGATACGCACCTCTATTTCCTGACTCCAGGATTTGAAGTCTTCCATCAAAGCCACCCACTAAGTGGCTTCTCCAGGAATGTCTGGAAACCTCTCTGTATGCCGAGGAAACTTTCATCGCAGTTCTGCGGGAAAGCTTGCACATACATTTCTTGTTTATCATTCTCTCATACTTGATGAGTTTACAAAGAGAAAATAGAAAATGTCAGTAATGATAAGTTTCTTATGAACATTTAGAATTAATCAGAAAGAGTACTTGTTCCATCTGTATTCCAAGATCTCTGTGCAAGGGTGAAAATATAACATTAAAGTAAAATATATTTTACAATTATATTTTCAATAATTCTACTTTCAACTTTTATCACAATTTTTAAAATTTTTTGACTGTCTACTTTACATGCTTTTTCTTGATAAGACAAATACTGATCACTCATTTTTCTTATATTATGGAATACTCTATTTTACTAATAGTAATATTAAAATCAATAATCTCAAAAATGTGGTCTGGTATCTAAACTATTTTAGATAATGGCATTACTTCTTTAAAGTACTGTTGAATAGCTCTTTCATGAAAACTGAGTAGTCTGTTTCACATTCAGTTAAAGGTAATAATAGAAGTTAATCCTAATAAATTTCAACAAATGAAAAAAAATTTAGATTAATATACCATGCTGTTTACTTAACCACTTAAAACTTGTTATGTACCTAGAGCTGAACTTCAGAAAAGATTCACAGAATTGTGTTTTAAATTATGTAGAGGGGAGTAACACTGTCATTTCCATCATTGCTAAGAAGCAGAATATTGAAAAATCACTTTCATATAAACCCACAATGAAACTTTGATAATAAATTTGTCACACTAGCAATAACAGAACAATAATAGCATAGTTACTATAGTTGTATTTTTTACTAAAACCATACTGGATAAGCTTACATCAAGAAGCAGCTTTTCTATGTTACTAGAAAAACAAAGATATTTACTGTCTACATGAAATCAGTTACATGTCAGGTGTTCAAAAAGTAACACCACTGAATGTGTTGCAGCTAGAAACTAGCATTGTTTAGATGCAATTTTTATATTCACTGGTTTTGGTTATATAAAAAATGGTCTCTGTATGTGTGTGTGAGCTGTACACTGGTATGTAAAGCAGATGAAAAAACAACTGATTAATCTTTGTACATTTTGTATTTGATGTACTTGAGGGAAAAATAAAAGAAAATTAAAAAAAAAAAAAACCACAAAATTTGAAAATGTCTTGGTCCATTTCTGTTAACAAATTTTATCTGAGTGACTAAAAATAGCCTTTACTAGAAGTGCTTATCTTCTGTGAGCCATGGTTTTTTTTGTGAGTGTTTGCACAGATGCACAGAACTGGAGGGACAACATAAGAAATTGCCCAAAAAAGACGTGGTAAAGACCTGACAAGAAGACAAAATTTTGTTCAAGAAACATCAAGGACCCAAGTGCTACGATGCATTTTTCACTCTCTGAGTTTTTACTCACAGCTCTTTATAATTATTCCAGCTGATACTACAATGATTGTGGAGGTAGACCTACCAAAATGTGTGTCATTAACAAAACTAAAATATGCATAGCCTTTGCTGATTATAATCCATTCTTGCTCTTGAGAAGACGTTGACCCATATGCTACATGACTTCCTTCTCTGCTTTGAAAAGAAGTACAGGGTTGTTAGATTCCACCTAAGGAACCGGTTACAGGCCCAGAAGACACATATGCTTAATATCACATTGGGATATATGGAAGGATTTCTTTAGTGTATAAAGAAACACAGTATTCCCTATTCTTCCACTTCATTAACAGCACTCAGTTGCTTCTGCTTTGAAATGAGAATTTATTACTTTCTAGTCTAAAGATGAGTGCAATATTGGCAAGAAAAGAAAAATCTATGAACATACACCTTTGTTTTATGTACTCAGAAATCTCTGAATAGTCCCACCACAATTTTAAAACCAGGGAACACCCTTCCTCCTAAATTAGGTAGCTGCTGTAAAGCTCCATTTGTAACAGCTTTTAGAATACAAAATGTTTTTGAAGAGATACTGACATATATCTGTGGAAACATTTCTTCTTTATTTAAACGTCCTGAAGGGAAGAGGAAGAGGTCTTTAGTTCATCCCGTCAACAAAAATAAGAAAACGTTAACATCAGGGACATAGGTAAAAAGTATTATTTATAAAATACTATATGTGTTTATGTGATGTTGCCATCAACATATATTTAGCCAGATATATGTTGTCAGGATAAAACTTCAGGGAAGGTAAAAATTCAGGCTTTAATAGACTTGAGAAGTAGTGCTTGAGACCCTATGGATTAAAAGTGTACGAAGTGTGAGTGACTTACTCCAGTTATACAGAGATGAAACTTCACTGTTTTCTGGCATGAAAGTAAAGTATTTTAGAGATAAATCAGACCTCTCTACTTCCTACAAGTCTAACAAAGTTTTCTAAGGCAAATGAAACAAAACAAAACACACAACAACCTCACCTTTCCCTGCCCCGCCCCCCCCTCCCTCCCCCCAAAAAAAAAATCTCCTAGATCCTGGAAAAGCTTTGTAAAAAAATTTAAAATTGACATATATTTCATATATATACTGATTTTAAGATATACCTCTTGAAAACATCATGAAAGTGGAAAAGAAATAAAAATTGTACTTATTTTGTAGTGACCTGAATTTAGCATCAGATGTTAAAATCAAGACATGAAATTTTGGTAGAGAGATAAAAGTCGGAACAGAGACCTGACCACATGCCGGATGATATTAGTGGCAGATGTGATCGTCAGAAGTGTGATGGCATTTCCTCTGAATAGGCGAATGTACTCTTCAAACTTTGATGTTAACATGATTAGCAATGAAAGTATGCTTTGTTCCTTTGCCTTCACATGGTCTCAATATTGGCAGTTATCGTTTACTTGTATTTTTAAATCAAATATTATCCTGCCCTGTATTCATGTGCAGATGCTTTGCACAATGCTGCTTTTTCTGTTGGGCCTAAAAGAAAACTGTGAATCATTGTACTGAACAGAAGCTAATTTTTTCTCTCTTTTACTCAATCCATGCATTTGTATTCCCTAGTTTTATATTGGATGCCACATTACCATGCTTTCCACACAACACCAATATCCCTATTACTTTGTCCATTGCCCCCAGAAAGCCATTAATTGACTGCAAACACAACTTTATTGCAAAATGACTGCAGCTTTATTAAGCAAGAGGATTTACAGGCAATAACATAATCAATAGAACATTAATATATCACGTAATTAAGCAGTTCTTACAAGCTCTGCCTGTAGCCTTAAATATATAGAACATCATTGTGACCAGTGATAGCTGTTGTCCAAAAACGATTAAAATCATGATTTCTAGAGTGGGAAAATATATATCCTCCCTCAACTGAAGGAAAAATGTCCTGTTTATCCCATACACATCCTCATTAGTCACCTAAAAATTCTCACTAGTCCATCATAAAAAATAACAGTTGTGTAAGATTGTTACTATAACGCAAGTTAGAACAATGAGGTATGCTCCTGAGAACATACTGGGATCAACTTTTTTGTTTGAACTTCTATACGTTCACCTGTAGCTCAGTGATGCTTCCTATATTTTGCACATTACATGCGTGAGTAAAGATGGCACAGCAAACAAAATGGATAAAATATTAATTCTTGCACATTAGATACCACTGAATGTCTTTCAGCTGCTGCAATAAATCTGGGTGTACTTATGGATTTCTGTGAACCTAAAATAGAGTTTACTATTTCCGTGAACTCTATTTGTTCATGAATGAATGACATTTGAGATGATGAAATCTGTTCAAACGGTATCTCTCAAGAGCTGAAATGGTCTTGAACACATAACTTTCCCGTAACTTACACAAATAGTCTCTGAAGTTCTATGCCTTTTTTAAGCCAAAATATTAATTATTCTTAGTACATGGAGACATGCAAACCTGGAAAGCCATGTCTGGACTGCCCTATTGGAATGGGGTTCTGTTGGCAGCCCTGAGGTCAAATTTCCTGACCAAATTCCCTTAGTACTTCCATGTACTTTTGAAATATTCTCTTGCATATGGTAGTCGTGTTGTTGCTTCAACAGGGAAATGTGTGGGACAGACCAATGCAAATATCCAACACCTCCAGGATATATTCCCCATACAGCCTCAATACCAGTGCTCTGTAGTGCCTCTCCTGAAGTACACAAGTCTATCCACTCTCACAAGTCTTTGTAGAATTAGATCATGAGATCTTCATGCCATAACCCTGTTCCTCCTTTCTGCACATAGAATGTCTCACTTCAAAAAACCATGGCACACATACACCTCTCATTTCTAAGTATGGCACCCAAGCAAATGACAGTATGCTACCGCTGGGAAATCAACAAATCCGGAGACAATTTGGACAGAGTTTGTTTATGAGCATAGTCTGGGAAAGTCAGATGCAGCAACTCCTATTTTAAAGAGACCACTGACAATTTGGACCAAGTCAACTTAATGCAGAGAGAAAAGCATTGACACAAGGAGGAAGAAAAGTTGGTGGAGCCTTATGAGCCAAAGGCAGTAACTCTGATTGGAAGGAGGCTGTGTCTAAGGAGGTCCATCATAAGACTGCTGTGCAGCTTCTTCTATTCTTGGAATGGAAGATGGGAAGACAGATCTCCAAATTAGTAATTCAAAACATAAAGGAGAAAAGGATACCCCTAAAGTATACTTTAAAGGATATTTTAGGAATGTACCCCTAAAGGATACTTTCAAAGAGAAAGACAGCAAAACATCTGCCATGCACATAAGCCTATGAGTGACCTCCTCCTCCCATTTGCTTTGTAGGACCTTCCAACCTAGCAAGGAAAACTCTTTAGCTTGTTTGAAATCATTACCTAGGGGCAGTGAGAACTGTCCCAAAGATATTCACTGCCCAGCACCATGCTTCCAGGCTGGCAATCTCTTCCATTATGCATCTACAAGTTATTCTTCTGTCACATACGTGTGAGCACTAATCATAAGCCAGAGATCAGTTATTCTCTGACGCTGTGTAGGATATAGTTCTGCTACACCTACAGTCATCTGAAAAACCCATTTGGAATATATTCAGACTATCGTCCCCACTACTGATCAGGAGGAACTATTGTCTTTTGCTGATTCCCTACTCCACAAGCTCCACTTCAGAACTTTCCAAGGAAATTACTCAACATTTCTAGGAAGCAAGATGATCAAATCCTTAAGGGAGATTTACAGTAGAAAATATCAAGACAGTGTTCATTCTGTGGAAAAGGAGGCAGAGTGAAGTAGATCACTTTTAGACCAGACTTCACACAATTTCACCATTGCTCAGAGGGACTCTTGATTTACACACAATACACAAGCATAACTAGTTCTATCAATGCTGTCTGAACATGAGGATGAACATGGATGCAAGCCCAGAATTCCCTCTGGCAGAGAACTGTGTATTATCAAACACAACAAAAAATAACCAGATCAAAAGCAGTGTCCCAGGAGAATCTCACAATCTTATCCATTCTGGACACTTTCTTATGAATAACTGGGCAAACAGCCCAAAGCCTGATCTGGTTAGAATTGCACATCAGGTTTATACATTTGACAACAATTAAATATTTTTGTACTTTCAAACATGTGTTTGTTCTCTGGACTTAAGGTCCTTTGGGACTGCCCTTAGCTCTACTGCTGTTTTCTTTGTCTTCCCTATGAGCTCTGCATGCACATACTCTGATCCCTGGAGATGGGAGCCCCTGTACATTCAGGTATGGACTAATGGTCTCTTACAGAAGACCTGGGACTCTCCAATATCATTCCAAGGAAAGGTTTGAAAAAGATGACTGCCAAGTGCAAAAGATATTCTCCCTGGAATCAGGGATATGAGATATTGTGCTGCTTCTGACTCAGAGGTGCTCCGCCAGCATTTTTCTGCCATGCTTTGAAACTAATGCAAGGAATGGCTTCTGTCAGACAAAATAGTAGGATTCTTGGATCAAGACTAGCAGAAGACTGGCCAGGATGACAGACTGTAATGTTTGTGATGATGCCTTGGGAGCAGTATCCCATTGCTCACCTTCTTCCAAAAGTTCAGGAAAATTACATCCATATACCCTAGATAGTGAGTTCAGGAGTATGTTTTCTGAGGTAGAAAAATGATGGAGGCTGTTCTCAGTATGGAATGATTTTTTTTCCTTGTAGTTTTACAGGAAGTTCAAAATTTTTTTTGAGTAATGGGGGAGAAGATTGTTTTCAGGTTGAAGAAGGAAGGGAGACTACAGTCAGGAAGACATGGAGGTCTGGTCTACAGAACAGTCAGTCGGCTTGCTGACAGCAGCCTGCTCTTACAGGAACCAAAGGAGAGACTCCTAGCTGCTGAGAGAACACAGAGGAGAAACAAATGAGAGAATATCATTTGAAAGGGAGGACAAGGAAAGAGAGAGACAAGATAAAAATCTTGAAACCAGGAAAAGGCCCTGAGAGTAAGTGATGAAGATGGCTAGTTAATATTTACACAAATGGCCTTTACACAAATGGCACCTCTTCCATTCCAGGAACAACTGACTGAAGCCACATCCATGGTCAATGAGTTGAGAGCCATAAGTGCTTATTGTCAGGAGAAACTGCACAGATTGTGGCTCCAAAGGTAAGAGCCACTCAAAAAAGATGCATGTGAAAACCCTTTTATATAGGTGATTGGACTCAAGACCCAAAACACCTGCCCTCTGGGCATGGATACTGTGTATTATCAAAGGGTGCTTTCCACAGAGATGTGACAAACTTGAGTCAGTCTTTCAGAGCTTATAAGAGGCTATCAAACAAATGTAGATAGGCTCAAGTACCATAAGCTCAATATTTTTCTGGGAGAGAGGGTGGAAAAAGGCAAACCCAGCATCCTAGTGAGACCAATAACATCCACACACCCCTTGTGATGGGAAAGCAATCAAGAGGGACAAGTCTGTTGGGGAGAACAGCACTTCTGCTATGCTTCTGTGATCCTCCAGATAATGTGCATAAATTGGCAAGGGAGGATCTAGACAGACTGTAGGACTTGTCTTGCCTGAGAAAGCCATGTGTCTGGGCATTTCAAAGAGCAAACATCTTCTACGCTCTGTCTGAGAGCATCCTCATACCCAAATAGTAGCCACACAAAATTTAACGCAAGGTCAGACTTCATTAGCTTCCTGGTGGATTTACCACAGATTACCAGAAGTATACAAATTTCCTGTGTTCACAGTATATCATCTCCTCTTACCTCTTGTCCACGTGCAATCACTTAGATTTACAGAGTGGGCCTTATGAGCAAGGCCTTGGGGAATAATTCTAATATACACATGCAAACACATATGCAATAATGGAAGAATATATAAATTTTTTAAAAAGTACTTGGTGATATGAATTGGTTTCTACTCCCTCCTCTGCTCTACTGCTTTCATTTCTTGTAAAGTTAGTAAGAAGATCACAACGGAGAAAATGTAACTTGAGAAGGAATTTATATGTTCTTCAAATTATTCTTCTCCAAAGGGAGATGATGAATTAAAGCATCAAAATCTTCTTAAGGTTCTGGAAAGTAAGCCACAGGAGACACACATGTTGTACACCTCCATACCCCATTCCCTTCAGATTATAATCTCTTCCATTAGCACACTACTATGTATTTTAATTTTACCAGAGGCACCATCACCACCACTACTCTCTTCATTGTATGAATGACAAATGACACCCTATTTTGTTCTCCTTTATTCTTAAAAACTGCTTCTACTAAAAACTTTATGCTCTGTGACATTTATCAGTATGTGTTAATTCATATTCTCAAACACATTCTGAACTGCCGAAATTCAGAGAAACAGTGAGGTATTTTTGCTGTATCCATCCTCGTAAGTCTCTTGCTCCCTCACACAACCTAAACCATGCCTGTGTCAGATGAAGAAAGTATTCACTTCACCTTTTCCTCTCTGTCTGTAGGAGAACTACATATATGAATATGTTTATCATAATCTCACTTTGCAAAACAATTTTTGTCAAGGTTTCAAAACTGAATTTCCTTTTTTTAAAAAAATTACCTCATTTTACATATAGTTTTGCATGTGAAGTTGTAAATTATTTATCCTTTTATAGAAAAAACTTCAGGGATGTGCCTGATATTTTTAGAAATTTGTTCATAAAACCCCCTGTTTATAAATTTTCCCAGAGATTTCACCATTGTTTTTCTAGATATACAAGATATCTGTAAAACTGAAGAGACCAAGAGTAGGTCCCTCAATCAATTCTTAACCACCGAAATGTATGGAGTAATTTTAAAATACGTTTTTGAGTTAAAAAACAAACAAACAAACAAACAAACAAAAAGCCCTTGATCTTAAGGCATTTCTTACAATTGTAACTCTTTCTAGGGCAAGCTGCTCTGATGACTCCAGTAAGAGTAAGCATAGTCTGTAAACACCAGATTGTTTTCACTACATAACTAAGTATGGATTTCAGTGTGTAAATCCAGACTTGACAGCCAGAATGTTTCCAGTGACATCACGGGAGTTGATGACACTGTGGTGAATACATTATGAGTATGTGGATGCGGTTTAACTGCACCAGTTCTGGCTCTACCGCTCACCCGCTGTCAGTGTGAGTCTTTGAAACATCCCATTACACCTGAGTCTCTGTCAAGTGAAAATCCTAATTCAGAGGCTCAGGTTCTCATTTCTGCCATAAACAAAGCATAACTTGGGAAAACCACTTCTCTACCTCTGCATCTCCATCCTCCGCTGGTCTCACAGAGGCAGTGTTTCTTCGTTACATTCTCTGCAGATCTCATCTAGTACCGTTTCACCTGTTCCAGGACAGTGGCTTTCTCCAATGCTATACAGAGCCATTTTTAAAAGGATTCCAGGTACTGCTATTGCAAAGCACTGAAAAACAATAATCACTTCCCCTGGGATTGTGAGTCTGAGCTGTTTGCTCTTTGATAACCTAAAAAAAAAAGTACAATGCATATATTTGAGCAAAATGTTACTATCATAGTAGAAACAAAGGCTGATGGATGAGAATTAAAAACAAGAATTAAAAGCAAGACTTTCTATAGTCATCTATGAAGTTTATCTTGCCCTTTGCTCTGAAACATCTGACAAAAGATCCCATGAAGTGCAGTGTGGTAAAACTAACACTGATCTGAACTGTTTACATAACTTACATGTTCCCACTGTTGCTTGCAATTAATGTATGGATTTTCTTGGAATCAAGATCATCAGAACCTGTATTTAAATTTAGTGGTCTTGAATACAGAAATTTCACCTGCCCATGATTTTTTCAAGTTACTTATATAGGAGAAACATTACTACAACAGTTTTATTATTTCTTCTGCTGTGTCATTATCAGATAGGAAAAGTCCTGAATTTGAGTCAAATTATTGGTTTCTTTATTTTTTTCAATTTTGCAGCACCTAGAATGAATAGATGGGGGAGTCCCCTTCACAATCATATGTGAATAATCCAAACAGCTATTGCTAATACCACAGCTCACAAATAATGCTATTCTAAATGGGTCTTCATTCCTGTAGCTATTGTGAGGCAAATTGTTAATATTCAACTATCAATAGTGATGTCACTAGGAAAATACAACTGTATCAGAGGGATCAGCCCAAAGTCGAAACCGAAGTATACAAGGATTGAGATGAAAGAAATCAATATAAATAATGAGAGGGCAATGCGACGAGGCTCTGCAGAGGTGGACTTGCTAACCCTAAACCCTTCCACCTGAATTATAACAAGTAAATCAAAGCACTTGTATATCTGGATCAAGGCACTTTCCAGCTTTGCTTTAGTGACAAGGGAATGGGCATTACCCAGAAGCTGTAGGGTGATGTTCAGAGACAGCTAACAAACCACCAGCTCAGCTTTTCTTTTCCACAGGGCAAGCACTCTGAATGCTCCTCCTCCCCTTAACTTGCTGAAACTTGCAGTTGTGATTCACAACCTGACCAACACTGATAGATAACAAACCACTGACCTTGAGGGCGGCTTTGTATGTCAGCCTTCTTATTGCGTTGAGTCACCGCACTCCTCGTGTGTGTTATTTTAAGTAGCACATTTATCAGCCAGTACCAAATAGAATACGTGGCCATGTGTATTTTATTAGTGGGTTTTGAGTATTAAAAAAAGAAAAATCGGAAAAAAATAACCACTTTATTTAAAAAAAAAAAGGCTTGAAGGCTCTGACACACTTTAAAAATCTCCTTGTTTTCAGTTACAACATAAGGAATCTATATGGATACTAATATGTTTGCATTTGTAGCTTTTCCAGACTTTTTTTCCCCAGCACACCGCAGTATAATAATGTCAGAAATATACCATTCCCCATAACAGGACACATCTGTGGTGAATCTGCACAGAAGCAATTAATTTCCTTGTGGTATTTTTACACTGGGGTCTTAATGCAAGTCCCCACTATACAAACAAAAAGCTCTAGACAGCTCCTGCTGCCTGATAAAAAAAAAAAAAAATCAGATTGAGAAGGGCTGTTTGGCCTAGGACTGCTACAGGCAATGACTTGTAATGAGGCATCCCAACACTAATTATGAAGCTTATTAAAGAGAATTGTTTAAGTTGTACTAGAGTGCATGCTATAATCATGTTGAGGGAGATATGCCTACTGAATTGGGGTTCTCCAGTTTCTTCCCTTAGAGAAGTGGACCCACTACTTAATGAAGCCAATTTGGGTCTCCATTTATAGCAGCAATATCATTGCGCTTGGCAGACTGGTCAAGATGAATTTGATGGAGAGGCAGGTGAGAACCCCAGCAGCTTGGTGATAATTCACACATCATAGCCTTCACAACTAACTAACATCTGCAGGAGAGTGGGCTAAGAAACTGTCAAAAACAAATACTTTCAATCCAGGATTTTATTATTAAACTTCTCCCAATTGTTCAGTAAGGTTGAAAAAGCAATATTTCAGTGTACTGTTTCAGGAAAGAAAAAAAAAAAAAGATTAATAAAGATGTTAGGAGGCTGAACTGCTGTGAGATTTGTTTAATTATTCCCCACAGTACTGCCCCAGCAATCTGCTGACATTTAGCCCCGACCTTGCAAATCCTCAGTAAATATTAATATATCAACTCAAACAGGGACCGTTGTTTTATTGGTTCACGGAGCTCAGAGAGATTCGCCACAGCAGTGAAAAATAATGTGCAGAACTGAGGAAGAACGGCTCCTTTGATATCACCTTCTGCTGCACACATGTGCTGGGAGCATCAACAAAATGGAAATTCTGTTACTTTGCCACAGCTGTAGAGTGACACTTCAGATGCCTTTGCTTCCCTTTGTACAGCCTGCTGGAATAATCCCAAAACCACAGTGGCAAGAGATTAGAAAACACACACACGCACGCGCGCGCGCACATATACACACACACGGAGGAAGAGAGAGAGAGAGATCACATTTTATTATCTGACACAGTGGATATTTTAATAATGGTGGGCTCCCACCTTAAAACCTAATAAGCTTTGCCAAGAACAATGAACGTGCTAGAAAGAGCCAAGGAGAGCTGAGTGCAATCTACTGGAATCTGTTTACTGTGGTGACTTTGCTGTTTGCCTCCGTGAGTGCCACATAAACTTCTTTTTTCTCCAAACAGTTGTCCCCACTGACTGCTTCCTAATGTATTTTATGTGCCTACAGTCCTCACAAATCCTGAAAAAGCACCCCCAATTTATTTTCTCCCTTTTATTTGCTTGCCTCAGATGTAAATGTACATTATTAAAATATCTTCTCATAACTATACCTCCATTACTAATAGACCAGTGTTTGATGTGGGTCAATACTGCATCCAAAATTCTTGGGTTTAGGGGAAAGGGCTGCTGTGCAACATTTGGCATTCAGATGTATTGAGCTGCAGAGTTAATGCGTGATTAATTTTATTCATAAAAATGTTAATCACTTCATTGTGAGATCTCTTTAACATTCTGTGCACCGAACACCTTTTAACTTCTTTTTCACACAAGCTCACAAATGTATTTAATATTTTCAAACATTCTGTTATTACCAATAACACTGGTAATTAAACATACATTTAAAATGCAATAAAAAGCTGGCAAGTAACGGCACGACACCAAACACAAATGGAAGCCCATTGCCCACTGCCTCTCCTGTGCCCCCTCCCCCTTGGCAGCAACTGACCAGTTTCTTTAATGTGCACTTGTTTGCAGAGTCCCAGAGGCATTTTTTTCCCTCAAGCCTACTCCAACCCTCATTGACACAGCCGAATACCATGAAAATAATACAGCCATGTAGCCAGCTCTAAAAATACTTCTGTTCTCAGGGAGTGGAGGATCACAGTGTTGGGCACATCATGGCAGGTTGGGGGCTCTGAGGGGGTTGTTTTGGGTTGGGATGGGGTTGAGGGTTTTTTGAGACAAGCACTCAAGCCTCATCTGAGAGTGGTGTCAGGCACTGGTGGGTGTGCCGGCTGCACTCACTGACTTCTTGTTTCCAGCTGGGCAAGGCTATTGTGAGTGTATTCAGCCAGTGCACTCATGAAACTGGATAAATGGATTAGTGGATCAGAGACACCATCGGCATCTTCAAAAGGAAAACAGCAGCCTGCAAAAAGACTGACATTTGTGTACTGGGGCAGAGGGTGTGTGAATGCTCTGCCTCCTCCAAAGGGACAAGACAGTGATAAACTTTCCACACTGACCACCTCACTTTGTGCTACAATTGACCAACAAAATAAATGGATTGCTTCATTGTTTTTGAACCGTAGGCAGCACAGGGAAAGCGCTCCTTGTGCAGCAACAAAGGACAATGTATTGTGTGGGGCCAACAGCTCAAAATAAAACCTTTAATTATCTACGGGTCAGCCATAAATCTGGAATAAAAATAAATGTTACTTTTTAAACTCGCCTTTAATTCTGCACGGAGTTTACGCCGGCGCTTTCTATTCTCTCAGGAGAGGCACTACCAGGACTTGGTGTGCGCCCCACGTTTGCATTTTTGCATCAGCTTGACTCCCAAGGAACGTGTTAGGAAACAAGTTTGGCCATTAGACATGAAGGATGTCTATAATGCTAATTAAAGTAAGCAAGAACAGAAAAAATATGTGTTTTTTCACTTTTTTTTTTTTAAACACCCAGGCATGTATTCTCTTTTCACATACGCAAAAAAAAGAAGCCAAAACTAATATTAATAGTGGTGACGGGACTCAAGTAAATTAATTCCTTACAGAAGTACATTGTTTAGTTTTAAGAGCTCATATTTTCGAAGTCTTAAATTTTGAATACCTATTTCTATGGGGTTTTCAGTCTCCTGGTACCCAGCGATTCCTGTCCACATGGCTGGTTTTATGGGCAAGCTATGAATGGCACTGCATGGGGGCACAGCACAATGGGGAACACCAACCTCGCCAGGAGCCGTTTCTGTAACTTTTCACTGGAAAACACGCCACGCAGGCCATGTTTATTACATGTTCCAGCGTTTTACTTGATTTGTTAGTCCCAGGTAAGTTTTACTGCTGAAACCCAGAGACTTGAAGCCTGGAATCGGGCCCCACGTCACTCCTCACCACAGCCCCCACAGAGCCAGTGGTGGGCTCAGGCCCTGCTGGTCGTCGCCATGGCCCTTCCCGGCAGAGGGGGACCTGTTGTCCCGCATGGTGCAGCTCCATGGCTGCCACCCGCTTCCCACAGGCCAGAGGGGACCTGCCACAGCCTCTTTTGGCCGTGGTTACCTGATCCATGGTGGGCAGCTGGGTTTTGGGGCCAGCGGGTGGCTCCCCTCCATCCACCTGCAGGCCTGCACGCAGGGCTTGGGTGCACAGAGGTCACCAAGATGGCAGGGGCGCCTCACCCCGGGATTGAGGCAGCGCTCTGGGAACGGAGGGCGTGTGCTGAAGCTCATGTTTGATGCTCTCTTTCACAGAGCGCTTACAACTCACCGGCCCTTTCCCTGCGCTGCTTGTGTGCCTCTGTCAGCCCCGGCTACTCTTTACATCTCGGCTTTTAAGGACATTAGGGAATTAAAAAATTATAAAGGCAAAAAAAAAAATTAAACATACCCCAAAAGCATTGGAACTAGCCAGGTGATGGAGACTCCCTTTATCGCCTTCCCTTCCCAGCCACAGCGCGGGTGCCCAGCCTCATGGCACACCCCGGGGGCAGCCTGGGCCCCATTTCCGCGCCGGGGTGCCCATCCCTCAGGGCGGGCACCGGCAGCCCGCCTCTCCTCCTGGGCCGGGCGGCCCAGCGCGGCTCTTCCCGCCCCTGCCTGACGGGCTGGTGGGGACGGGGACGAGGCAGGGCCCCGCAGCCGCTTCCCGGGGGCCGGCCGGCGGTGGGCGCGGGCGGGCGGAGCGGGAGACCCGCGCCAGCGGGAGCCCCGCCGGG
>QWTY01016364.1:0-15278 GCA_008033365.1 Pseudorectes ferrugineus
TGCAAAGCACAGCACTGCGAGGGCTGCTATGGGAAAATGAGCTCTGTCTCAGCCAGACCAAATACACAACTTCTTGAAACAGAGTGATCATCCCCCTCAAAACTCAATAGCATTAGGACAAGGAAGACAGAAAAACTCTGAAAAGAGAATAAGATGGAATTTGTTTTCCATCAAACTGTTCTGTTCTAAATATCATCTTTACATTTTCATTTCCTTCAGTTTTGAAAAATGAAATTCAAGCTGCTTATCCCCTAAAATACACTCAAAAATAAGGACTATGCATGAATCAGAGCTTTGAGAATTTTAGCAGTGCTGTTCAAAGGTCACCCCTGCCTCTTTGTTTTCAAAGTGTTGCATAAGTTATTAGGATGGAGACAGTAGGGATGTAACTGTTTGGACTGAGTCACCAGATTTATTGTCCTTTGTTACTTCAAAGTCTTTGAGATACCAAGTTGGTTGAGACCTTAAACCTTACAGAGGATGCTGCAAAATGATTCTCAATACCAGTGCTGGTGAGGACAGGTGTGGGGTCAAATGCTTGGCTCAGGACTCTGTTCTTCTGCTTTTAGGACTTTAGAGTAAATAACAGGAAAAAAAAAGGCTACTGTACAACAGGTGGTTGATGTTTTTGCATACTGTTGTCACCCCTTAAGTAATATAAAGTGGCTTTTTTTTCCCAGAAAAATCCTGCATTGGTTAAAATGTTTGTATCTGCTGCTATTGGATACCTGCAAGAAGTGTGACTCAGCTAGCACGTAGTCAAGGAAGGGTTGCTGTGAGCTGGTCAGCAATGAATATGAACATGAGGCTCTTGAACTGACAGTTGACAACAGGAGCAGTACTAAATAAGTCCGATTCCCTTTGTTCAGGTCCTTCCTCTCTGACGATGGCATGCCTGACCATCAGGGTGCTATTTATCACTCTCAGTTTCATTGGCCATGGCAGATAAAGCAGCTGCAGCAGCAGCCAGGGAAGATTTAGATTTCAAACTGGGAAGAATGACAGGTGCCTAGGGATAGCAGGGCAGTAATCAAACACATGGCAACAAGTGTGCCAAGTACTTGAAGCTGGTGCTGCATGACAGCATCTCCTTCGGACAAGCAAGTAGTTGTCAAAGTAGCAATCTTCACGCTTTCTCATGCAGAAGGACATTTTTCCATCACTTAACTGCTGTTTTAAAGCACTTAAATGACAAGCAAGAGGGCAACCAGCAAGGATCTGTCCATATAATAGATTTCAATTAGATCCCACTATCAGGCTAAGTTTGTAAGTCTGTGAAGGCTATAATTAGAATTGATAAAAAAGATTTATTTTGTGGTTTTGCTTTCTTTGGGATGTTTTGGACTGACATTTTGGCTCCATTTCTTCCGCTATATTTTATAAAGGTCTACACATTCTGAGATGATGATACAGATAGCCACTCTGAAACTCTGCAACGTGTATATTGGTGATCTACGTTACTGTGGTAAATCATTGGTTCTTACAATAGATGGCAATTTTCTGCAGTGGGAATTAAGAATTAAACAATGTCATCGCTCTTCTGAGAATAAAGCTAGGTTATCAGTGCCAATTGCAGAATCAAGCCAACTAGCCAAGTGTTAGTAAATTATCCTTGGAAGTTATTTATACTATCACTTTGTCAAGTCTGACAGAGAAGTCATTTATCTAGCCATGAGTATGTGATAGCAACTTCTATTTAATTTCTTTCCTGTGCAATGCGGACCTATTACAACCTAAATTCTCTGGTGATATTCTCTAAAATGTGCAAAAGTAGCACAGACTCTTGATTAGATTCCACTGGCCTAAGGACAAAAAGAACCTATTGCTTTTCCCTCTAGCATGTTTCCCTCCTTATTAATGCATGGCTTTTGCTATTCCAGCAACCTTTGGGACCATCTTGGCATTTCTTATTTCAAATGCTGTAGATATAGAATGTTTTTTATTTCTGGTTATTTCCTTTGAATAACTTTTTGGGGTGATTAAACACATTTTTATCTCCCAAATATGTAGTCAGGTGAATATGGGATGCTTAAAAACCAATCAAGAAATTGATGAAATGAACATGAGGATTGGTATATAATACTTCAATAATGACAGGTGGTGTGTGGTTCTGCAGATGGTACTGCTCTAGCATGGGTGGTTCAAGTACAACGTGTAGTAGCAGAGCAGGGAATGGGGACTTCCTCCAAGGAAGTAACACAGGTAACAAAGACCGCATTACTAGACAGATAGTATTTGGTAGTCTGTTTCATTAGGATCTAGTTAAGTATGAGGGTAGGCCTAAAGTATTTTTAAAAGCCACCTGCAAGAATTTTGTTTTCAGCTTGCAGGACTTTCAGGTAAGCCTATTCCTTGTTAGCAAATTCCTTGTATACTAGTGTCTTAAGGGGCCATGTCAGAATTACCCCTTCTGAGAAAATGTGGCCTCTTTGTGCTGTGAAATTTGTTGAGGTAATTTTTTTGTGGAATGCTGACAATGTACATATCACACAGCAATGTACATCTGTATTAAAAGGGGTTCATAAACTTGGCTTTTCATCCTTTCTTCCTTGCTTGTTGTTCTTTAGTGGATCAGGGACAGAGGCCAGGTTCTTTTTCACTGCTGTTTCAGTAAGTTGTTATTATAGGATCTGAACAATAAATGAGCTTTATTTGTTGAATGTTTTCTAGAATAGTTTCATTGAAATTGATGGAACAATTTCTTTATGTGCTGTATATTAAAAAGTCTAAGAAAAATAACTAAGCTGTTTTGCACCAGGGGCATTGTCTTTTGCTTAGCTTTCAGAAGCATTTCAGAGGCTTTTCCCTCCTAAAGCTATCTGTCTGTAAACGGATGCTTGCATAGCTGAATTCATTATGATAAAAAAGGGTATTTGGTTCTGCTTGCTTAGCTATTGTGAAATGAAAAATAAACACTCAGTATCTGTTCATTAAGAGGAGAAATCTCAGTAAAATATAATATTTCTTTTGTTTACTGCCAAATATTTGCTAGTTTCCAGTGGGATGCTTGCTTATATTTTCTTATTTGTTAGCAAACGGACATTCAGGCTTTAAGAGCCAGTCCCTCAAAGATATTAAATATAGGCTTACCATTTGTTTTCACAGGAAACTGAGAATCTAAATAAAAGTGAGGCTCTAATACTCCATAACTGAGAGGAGTAATAGGGACCAATTAAACAAAGCAGAATGGGTGGGAGGGAGAAACGCTGACATGGAAGCTTAAGGGTAGTGGTACTGATTGGTTCCCTCCTGATTAAATGAGACAATTGATAATGTAGTCCTTTGCTACCAGGTTAACTCACCAATGTTTCCTTTTTAGATCCTGTTCTTATAACAGGAAAAAGCTGAAAGACAATTCTGGTTGCTGACATTTGCATAACTCCAAAGAAATTCAGTTATCTGAAACTTCCTTCTGTCACTTGTAGGAGAGGTTATATACCTGCAGTTTTATGCAGACCTATGCACATGAAAAGCTTAGTTTTGTGGAAAATTTTAGTTTCATTTTATCACTTTTTTAGTTCTGTGTATACTCTGACATTTTATTAGGCATAAGTTTTGTGGTCAAGGAAGGGGAGGGTGGTAGCTGAGGATAGCATTTTGTGAGTCTGTGAGAGGCTGTAAAATTCACCTTGTGATTCTCCTGGTCACCTGTCTTGGTGCTGTATTTCCAGGGAGTTGTATCTGACCTGAAGAAACAGGGAGCTGTTAGCAGAATGGGAATGCAGGATTTATGCCAAGAGAAAACCCAGTCAGCTGATTACTCTGTTTTCTAAGACATACTTGTGTCACCAGGTCATTTGTTGAAGTGGCAGAAGAGAAGGAATATTAAGTATCCTCCAAAAGTGTACACATAACTCAGTTTCAAATTCCCATGGAAAGAAATTTAAGTGTGAATCTAGATGGGAATTCCAGGTAAAATTTGTGCTTCATTTAGAAGAAGCCCTAGGTAACATGATAGACCCACCTCTTGCTACTTGTTATGATTGCCAGTACTCTGGTACAGCCAAAAGTGTATACTGATTAGAACTCTTCATTACATGAATTTACTGTGAAAGCAGATTTTGCTGGAACTCCAGGATGGACACAAGCACAGTGTACCTTATGCTGAACAGTGGTTGCTGAGAAGTGGCACTTTTGGCTCTATATTTAGTCCCAAGTTCTTTGGTGACTAACTTCCACCGTGCTTACTTGCCTCCCTTCCTTTCAGATGTAGAAAGAGGTGTCTGACTTATTTTGAAAAGTAAGTTTCTGTTTCTTTGTCATATTTTTAACTCAGCGGTAACTAAGCAGAGCCTCAGTCACATGTCTCAGTGTCCCCTAATAGACTCCCACAAAGAATGCAATGCTACCATAGAAGTATCTAATTAAGACTCTCTGGCTAAAGGCTATTTCTATTGGATTCATACTAGCACTGCCTGCAGGACAGACTTTTCCTGGGGAAGAACAAGCCCTGAACTAATATATATGGAGTGGCAGTCAGCAGGAAATCATCTTGGAAGAAGAGGACCTAGGGGTCCAGGCATGGACTTTGGGGATCTGTGTTTCATGTCTTCAGAAGAGCTGACCTTTGTGTGCCACCATATTTTCTGCTCAGAATGCAAGTGTGCTGCCAGAAGGCTCCCTGTTTCAGTTAATATCAAATGTGTCACACAGCTACTTCTGGTCATCAACTCAGCTACTGCCTAGAGATTGCAGCTGCTAAAATTGTACTGAAGTGTTAATTTCGCTTCAAGGTTTTCTCAGAAACAGCTGTTACTTTTATAGGGTTTTGTATGGATTTATTACCAAGAAACACTTTGCCATTGATGTTTTTATTTTTTGAAAATTGCAAGCTAATTTGCCAAACTTCATAGAATATGCACTAGGATAATATTTTCTTTAACCTTTTTTTTTTTTTAAATTTTATTGTTAAGTTAAGATTTAAATAAATAAATAGCTGTATCAGCCAATGGTAAAACAGAAGTCCAGGATTCATAAATGTTTAGTTTGGTAATGGGTCAGAAATGTGCCTTAAGATGTGCCAGAATTTGAGGAGGTTCTGATAACAATGAAGCTTGTTTGCTTGTTTATGTGAAAAACTGCTTATTTTTAAATTCAATCTTTCTATCTACTCTGTTGGGAAAATTCTCAAAACATTTTTCTCCTGGATATAAACATAATATAACAAATGCTGGTTCACAATTCAGGTAAAAGTCAACACGTGCCAATGTGCTGTTCTTTCCTACTGATTTTGCCAGGAATGAGAATTTTTTGTAGAAACCTACCATCAACTGGGCCAATTTTGAAATATTCTCTTTCCATCCTAACATTAGCTCAATGTGTTGCTCTTACTAGGACTGCCAGCTGACAATCTGTCCAGTTTTCCTTGTTAATTTTTCTTGCAGTATTCTTTCACTCTTCCATAGATTAAAATGTTATATAAATGCATATCATACTGTTAGAAATTTTGACTCAAGGCTCATCAGCTTTGCTGGCAAAATAAAGTGATAGGGAAGCATGAAATCAATAGATTTGAAGTTTTTGCTAGGGAGGAAAAGGATGGCCAAGTAAAAAAACCCAACTCTTTCTTATTCCTGCTCCCTTTACACTAGGCCATTGCCACTTTGCAGTACTCTGTTACAAAGAATGGGTTCATACAGGGTCAGGTACCTCCTGTGACTCTGTCCTACATTTTTGCTAGTTCAACATTTAGACAAGACAACACCTAGGCAAAGATTACAGCAAAGTCTATTGTTTTCAGTACGAGGCAACTATCTATTTCACTTACACCTAAAGCTGTTGGTGCTTGTCAGCAGTTGTTTCTCTAGGTGGCTGGTGATGGCAACGTATCAGGGAAGGAGTAGGATATCTAGGGATTGCTCCCTTAAGCATAGCAAAGTCACAAAGCTGCAATCACACTGGACACTACAGCTCATATTGATAGATTCAGCTGAAAAGGAGGAGGGTAGCATTAGCATTGACAGCTGAAAGTGCTCAAGAGCTGTCAAAATCATGAAACTACTTGAAGCCATTACCTTTTTTTTTTATTGAAAAAAATCTTTTGTAAGTAGGAGCCTGTAAAATTTACTTTATGAGACTTTTCTGTGACTGTGGGAGCTAAAAATAATAGCTCCTTGTGCTAGGTTTTAAGTAAGACACATAAAATATTGAGACACTTTTATAAAGCTGAAGCAATCAGTTTGACAGAGTTTGACAGGGACAACACCACCCTCTTTTCATGGTTAGGAAAGCAGCCTTGGATATGTTGCCCTTTAAACTGCAGTTTTACTGCCAGAGGGTATTGGGAAATACTGTTCTGGGTTAGAGTGTGAAGTTTCCCATTGTGACAGGGAGTGACCTGGCTTCTCCTGTCAGTCATGGCTTAAGTGAAAATCTATGTCGTAACGTGATTTTTCTGTGTACAAGCCTGCTTGTTAACTCTTGTTTATGTTTAAATCCATGGTTGACATGAGACTTTTCCTTCATCCATACACTGTTTAGCCTACCAAAGCAGTCATGCAGCTCCTCTCATTGAGGTTTTACAGTCAGAGGGGCTTTAGCAAACATTGCTCAATGGAAACAATAAGATTAATGTGAAACCCTTCCCTACCATTGTTCTGTGAAGCTTTAATAGGTGTAGCAACGTTGGTTTTACTTTAAAAGGAGAATGGGCACAAAACTTGAAATAAGATGATAAACAACCTCCTCCCCTCAAAACCATGCAGCTTTACCTTGGCCCCTCCTTCCCCCTGGTTTAATTGTATTTTCTGTCTCCTGACTGCAGGAGCATTAATGATCCACAGTGAGTTTGATTCCCATTTCCATGATCCTAATGCTGTGCTAATATACACAGCAGACTTTGTTTCTCTCAAGTATAGAGGGAGAAGTACATACGCCTTCACAAGGTCACACCTCCAGAAAGGCAAGACAAATGAGGGACTGGAAATGCTAGAAAGTACGTTCATTTGACCTGGACTGTGGTCAACAGTAGGAATAGGATGCAAACTCTGTCTTGGAAAAAGAGGGGCTGTCAGAGAGAGCAAGAGAATTACTAGTAAAGCAAAAGGGATATCTAAGTCTGAGTTGGGGGAAGGAAGAGGCTGAAGGTCTGTTGCAGTCATTATCCCTTTCTTCTTTGCAGTGAAATTGTATTTCTTGTTTTAATGTATTGCTTTCAATGCTTTCAATGCTGTTGAAAGCTTACTGCTCTGGAGGCCTGGAAGGAGTTGTTCTTCAATGACCCCACGTACCCTCCTGGTGTCCTTACAGCAGATTGCTGCAGGCTGTATCTTCTTCCCAGAGGCTTTGACAGCTCTATGAAACTTAAAATAAAGTTAGAGTCACATGGAAAAGAAGCAATATTGTAAGATAATTTCTGGTGTGCAATTTGAGAGTTATGGCATGAAAACCAAGATGAAATATAGGCAGGATCTGTGCAAAAGATGCAGAGGAACTTGAGATTGTCATAAGCAGTGAGAAGTTGGCATGAAAGATAAGGAGTGACAACACTCTGGCAAGACTTGAAGGATGAAGACTGAGAATTGATCATGGAAAAATGATTAATAGCTGTAGAGGTAGATGACTTCACAGTTATATTTTCTTAATGGGAAAATGGAAAAGTTAGTGGAAAAACTGAAGCAGAGAAGTGGGTGGCTTGACTAATATGCCAACACAATCTAGCTTCAGAAGCAAAATTATTTTCACACTGTGAAGGTCCAGGAGATTAAACAGAGGTTTCATTTCAATCTGCAGATGTTTGGGTTTAGGTCAATGGCTTAAAATTATAGTTGGAACGTGAGCGCTTAGTCCAGTTCTTGGGATGTCTCCTCTCGTGAAAATTTGTCAGTGCTCAGAACTTGCCAATTGAAATAGTTGGTCCCTTTCTGTTATTTTGTTTGGCTGGAAAGCAGAAAAAAGACTGGGGCAGGGAAATGGATTTTTTAACACATGTAGGCAAAATTCCACTTGCTCATCCACCCAAAACAAGTAGCTGTTTTGATAAGTTATAAATTTAAATATTTTCCTCAGTTATAAGAGGAAGCATAGTCAAAGACCTTTTATACAAAATATTCATGACAATTTTATGCCAACTTAATTCTTGTGCTTGAGTGCAGTTATTTTGCTGCCCTCAAAATAATTAGGGATTTTGTCCATCCTCTTGGATAAGAGGCTAAGAAAGTGAATTTCTTAGAACTGGAAAGGTAGAAATTTTTCTTATTTTATTTTAATTCTGAGCGAGATGATTTCAGCATCTGTGTCTTAGGTAAGTAAAAAACCATGCAACTCTTTAGCCTGACAGTCAGTCTAACGACTGCTCTGTGAGTTGAAATCCACTCCATTTTCTAGAGTCTTTGACTAACTAGTTATCTTTTCAATTTTCTTTCTGAGTCAAAGGCTTACAAAGATCTGTTGCTGTGAAGCTCACGGAAAAGTGTTTTGGCAAACAGGCTTTAAAGCCTGCCTTTTTGTGCAGTAGAAGACATGACACTTGTGCTGACAAAAGAGGTCTAACTAGGGAACTGGTGTGTGATGGTGCCAGTGTGTGTTCCATGGTGGTTTTTCTTAAAGCTTTTTCTGCATGTGATTACATATTGTATTACTTTTTCCTGTGTAACATTAGTTCTCTTACTGTCCTTGTTTTATGTGAAAGCTTGCAATCCTATAGCCAGAGACCAGATTAAACATCTGAAATTCGTGTGTGAGGATGAGGGATGATAGGTCCCTTCTGCAGGTTGAAAGTGTATCTCTTTTGCTTTCTGCTAGATATAGACAGTAGGCTGGGAGATTAATTTTTCTTTCCATAAAATAATTTCTTAAAAAAAGACTATGTAGAAAAGAATTTTTTTTCATTTTTTCCAGTGATACCACAGTTAAGTTGGTTACAAGTAATTTTGTAGCTGACAGAAAGTTTAAAACAAATTATGTTGTCACAATTTGTACTGCATTTTATGGCTTATCATGTAGGAATACATAGATACCTACATTCTTGTGACTGTTATTACTGTTTATTATTATTACCATTACTACAGATTTTTTTCCGGCCAAACTTGAACTGATTGGCCATGTGGTCAGATGATCTTCAGTGAAAAATCTTAAGAAGGAGGTGGACATTTTCATCAGGGAATGAAAAGTGCGGACAAAACATAATTTTACTTGGAAGAGCTTTATACCTGCAATTTGAGGCAGTGGAAACAGACCTGTAATTGTTGTTTCCAAATATGTAAAAAACCCCAGGTTTTTATTCAAGCTGTTTTTGCCAATAAAATAGTGGTTTCTTCTGCAAACAGGGTCCTGATCCATTAAAGGCTGGGCCAGATTTCATAGCTCAGTAATAGACACAAAGGATGGAAAGTATGCAAGGAGAGACAATGAAAATTGAATTAGTTAATCATGAGTGTCACACAAACTTGGTGAAAACAGTTTCTTTTACTTTTGCTTCTGCAGTTATAGTAAGTTGCTTTTACATTGAAAATGCCAATGAAGAAAAATATATATTGCTCAACAGTAAATGTTGTCTGTTTCCTAGAGACAATTGGATGGAAAGCCAAAGGTGTATGTAAAAATTTGGTTGATTATCAAGAGCTGATGTTCTATCTTTTACAAAAGTACTTGACTAGAATATGACTGTATCTCTGCTGAGAAATATAACTGAACTGAGTTTCTTCAGAGTTCTGTGATGCACAGCGGTAATTCCTTGCTGTCCTCTCTTAGGCATTATGTAGTCTTATGCATTATATCAAGTCCCCAACATAATGCAAGTGAACAGATTTGAAGAATACAACATGATTTTATTTTAGTACCTTTCATTTCTCCATTGCATAAAAGCACTTTGGAAAGCAAGGAACTAAACTCTGGTCGTTGAGTCACTATGTGCCTTGAAATGAAACATCATTTTGCACTCAGCAATAAACTGCAGGGAAACTTGAGTACAAGAACAGAATTAGGGACAGAGAATCAACTGGGAATTTAAACAGCTCTCTTCACTCCATCTTGTTCAGAGGTGTTTTTGCAAGAATGGCCCCATTTCCAGATGTGATATAGACTTTACTGAGGTTCTGAAAGATTTCAAAGCATTTTTTTCCTTTTTCATTTTTATAGTCCTTGTGTTTTGAGGAGCTGACCAGCACTGGAAGTGTCAAGATATCTTGAGACGTGTTACTGTTAGAGAAATTTCCAGCTGGGTTCAGAAGTGTTGGGAGTCTTGAAAGACAAGCAGTTCTTGTATTGAATCTACTCCCATTTGCAGACCACAGAGTTCCGAAACTCATTTATTCCAACCTAAGTGAGAAGTAATCCTACCAAATTCAGTAGGTATAATGCAAGGTCAAATCAGCGTAAGTGAGATCTAAATCCAGCATTCAAAGGGCTGGATAATTTCTTGTAAAGATGTTTTGAAATTCAGCGTGCCTATCTAAACTGAAAAGAAATGTAAAACTTTTTGAAGTTTTCCTATTAGCTAGAGAGCTCTGTTTTTCATGAGAGAAAAATGCTGAAAAAAATTACAAATTTTATACAAAATTATTTTAAAATAACTTTGGGAAACCACAATTCTCTTTTTATTTTTGTGTTGTCATTTCCTCTTGGAGAAGTACAAAGTTGATGAGTCAAATGAATCTAATTTGTTCTTGGTTATGTGAATAGGTTTTACAGTAATTTTCCAGAGGCAAATATGGACTCTGACTGCTGTTAGGAAATATCTTTTGTGTTTTCTTATTAGCAAATCATCACAAAAATTACAGCAGCTACAGTATATCTATGAATTTGTAGGTATTGTTACCCCCTCTACAGGCAGTGGATGTTGAGTAGTCTAGACATTATGGATGCTGTGTATTTCATTTAATCTTAGCTGGCAGTCAAAACTCACTCAGTGAAAAGAGTGACACTTTCATATGGTGGCTCATCCCAGCCTTTGTTCAGATGGGGCACATCAGTTTTGGATGTATCTGTCTTCCTAGCTGGATGTCTTCCCTCACACTTGCTATACACAAAAGCAACACAGCAACAAAGCTCCTTCTCAGGAAAATAACCATTCTTGCCCTCAAAAAGAAAGGAGAGAAATAGATACAATGGAGATTCTTAGGGTCTTTATAATGCTACTGAATTTCCATTGGAGGGTCCTCAGCCCCATCAGAGCAGGTTCGTGCAGAACACTCTGTAAATTTATCCTGTGAAAGGATATCTGATATTTTTAGGATGGACACGCAAAAGAATCTGAAACAACAAATGAAGTAACAGGCAATTTGGGAAACTTTAAGCTGTGTTGCCTTTCAGTTTGACTTCTAATCTGTATTGTCCCTAGGTATTAAACAGACCTTTCTTGGAGTGTTTTTCCTTCCTGAGGGTAGTCTTCTGTACACCATGGTGGCTATTTGCATTAATAAGGAGATGTTCAGTGTTAGCAGCAGTAGCATCAGTCTGGCTACAGAGAACAAGATACTGAAGGTTTTATTTCTGGGAATGTTCTGTCACCAACATAATAGACTCCAGTGGGTACTGATTTGATTACACAAGGTCATTTTAGAAAGATATTTTCCTATATGGGTGAAGAATTACTCTTTTTGAATTAATAGCATATAATCTTTGTCACCAAAGGGGTCTGAACACTACGGTCTATATGACAAACTATTTTATCTAAATAGCTATCCTGCTTGCCTATCTTCATTAACAAACTGTCATGGTCCATAGAAGACTAGGAGAGAGTAACACTATTGAAAATGTAAGAGATGCAGTACAAAATTTAACAAAATGGTAAAACTATTCTTATGTTATATTGTTATATTATTTGCTTTCTACGTATTTATTACCAAACAAAAGAACACACGCCTATAGATGTATAATTATGGAACCTTACTTTCATCCAATCAAAAAATGAAGAAGGGAAAGGCAAGTTTTGCTTCTTAAATTATATTTGCTTCTTATTTGCTTCTTACAAATACTTTACTCCTTTCCATAAGACCTTTGATCAGCAACTTTTCATGACCAACTTATGGTATTTCTCAATTGCCAAAATTATGTAGGAATTTCACTAAGATGCAAGGCTGATTAAAACAACCTGGTTTTGCATTCTCCCCATTCAAGGTCAGGACTGTTTGAGGTGCCCTAGAGTATATCCTTCTGGGATTCTCATGCAGATATAGGTGTCATTTCAAATGGATGGACCTGTTTTGGGTAGCTCTAGATTATCTGGGCTCTACTGAGAAAGCAGGCTAGGACACTGGTTTGTTCAAGTGATGTTGCACTGGTATAAATATTCTGCTGTTACCAACTGCATTTCCCTTTGATGGTTTGAATATTTCTATCTTTCAGTCTAACATACTGATATAATCTTATCTATGTGAGCACTGAGGCTGAGCTATCACAAATTGATACATTTTTTTTGTTCCATTTTTATTTGTCATGGTCTTTTAGCTATTTTTAATTCAGATGATCTTATCACTAAGTCCATATGAATAAACTTTTCAAGATATTGAAATAGATCAAACTTTCACTTGCTTCAAAACATACTGTTTCTTGTATGATTTCTCCAGTAACTGCTTTTGCACATCCTAACACATTGACGTTCATCTGCAAAAGCGATTATCTGAGCCTCTGCTCCTTATTTTTTTAACCTATCTAAATTTAAAGAATCTTTTCAATGAAGTGTCACCGCATGATTTCAGGATGGATACAATTTTCACTAATGCCCTTTTGCAGGTAAGGATTGTAAATGGGTGCCTGAGTGCAGCAGTCGAACAGCTGTATGAATGAATAACGCTCGTTGGCTGCTCACTGAACCCCATGCAGTTTGTCAGTGCTCCACATCACTGTAACAAGTTCAGATATACTGTATTGCCATTTAGCAATTCCTCAGCCAATGATTATATTTCTAAATACAGTTTCGGTGTTCTGCATGTGATCTCTTGTTCTACTTCTTACAAGGTCTTTCTGAATGCCTCATCTGAATACTGAATTTGATGCTAAGAGAGCGTTAAAAAAAAGAAGAAAATGTTCAGGTTTTCCAAGGTTTTCCAAGGTTTTCCTTCTTTAAACTTTATTTCACTACTCTTTTTTTTCCCCTACTGTCTGCAGGTGGATCATGAGGATGTCGCAAATTCTTCATAATGAATTGCAATATTTGCATTTACATACTACTCCCCTGGCAGATGCTTAGAAGTACTTAATGCAGGTAAATATGTCCTTTGTCCAGATTTTTTTTTTTAATACTTCTCAGGGTTGTTCTATTTCTGAAAGTGCAATGAGCAGCAATGACCTTCCAGCATTCTTATGGTAAGCACAAGGACTGATATGAACCTTCTCTGCTAAAACTCTGACTTGCCAAAAGGCTATGATGTCTTATAATGCCTTTCATAAGGAATTATATTCACAAGCTGTGTCTTAAGCCTAGCCTCTGTAATTCCTTCTGCATGTCACAGGTGCACTGTTCTAAATGAGTAAAATTTATTCATTTCTACAACTGCTAGTCTAGCTTTGTTTCTGTTTCTGTCACCACTAATGGTGACATTGGTGACTTAATCCATGCAGGTTTCTTGCCCTCTTTGCTCAATTTCTTGAGCCTGGAGGAAGTGATCCTGAATATCAACCAGCTCTCTTAGACCGCTCTTCCCGCAGGACCTGTTCCTATGGGAGTCATCCAAGAAGATCCCTAAAGAGGCTAAAGTTAGCTGTCCTGAAGTCCATGGTTACAATCTTACTCGCTGCCCTGCTGCCTCCTTGCCCAATGGTGAACTCCACAATCTCATGGTCGCTGCAGCCAAGGTGGCCCCCAACCTTCACATCTCTAACAAGGCCTTGCCTGTTTGTCTCTATGAGGTCAACCAGCACACCATTCCTTGTGGGATCCTCCACTACCTGTGACAAAAAGTTGTCATAAATGCTTTACAAAAGCCTCCTGGCCTGTTTGTGATTTGCTGTGTTATTCAATCACCTGAATGAGTGATCTCGTGTGCTGACTAAAAAACAATATAAAGTCATAACAGTTTAGGTTGTTTGATCAAATTGTTTCTTCGTAATAACGAAGTAGAATATTGAAGTATAATAATAATAATGCAAGAAGTAATATAGAAAGTGCTGATATAAAGATGACAAAATAGCTAAGAAAAAGCCTATCAATTCATATGGCTAAGAGATGACTATAATATTTTATGACAAGTGGAGAAAATATGGGTGGGAAGGATGTTTCCTTAAAGCTATCTCTCAGGTAATGTCTGCTGCAAGTGGAACCAATTTGCACAGACCACACTTTTAATATAAGAGAAAAGCTCTTAATTTAAGGAAACAAGGAGAATTTACCATGCACAGCATGTTTGTCATAGCGATGTTCAGATCTCACTGGACATGTAGCCCAATGTCCATTGATCCCGCTGAGCTCTGCAAGGAAGAAGAGTTTATCCATACACATCCCATCACTCTGGGAGACATTATATGAAGCAAAACCAGACTTGACACTCAAGTGGGGCTGTGCTCCCTTTTTGCTTGCTCTTTTGCCTCCATAAATGGCTCTTTGCTTTGCATTGGCTCTCTACACACAATTTAATTTTTTTGGGTGTTCAGGTTTTTGCTAATTGTAGATGGAAGACAACATTTGAATTGCTGCACATGAAAATACACTTGCTACGAGCAATTTTAATTAATGTAAATAGCAAAAAACTGCTTTCCTTAGAGAAGATCAGCTAGCTGCAGGGTCAGAGGTACATTCTGGTGCAACACTAAGGACTTGGGCAATTCTGCTTCTGCCAGCCTGACCAAATGGCAAACAAGAAAACAATGACTTCTACCAAGCTGAGTTTTACCAGGGCATTTAACTTCTTGATATTTATAAGCCCACAGTTTTCTATAATTTAATAATAGTAGTGCAAGTAAATTGAATTTAATTTAATCCAAACTGAAAGATGGTAAGCATATGATTGATGAGAAGCCTTGAAAAAAGATGTTCCAGTCTTCACTACCTGACAGACTAGAAATTAGAATTTTTTCTGATCTCTTAATAACAGTTTACATCTCATTACATGTTTTCTATAGTCAAGATTAAAACACTTCTTTTCCTCATTTATTTACCCCAGACGTACAGATAAAAAATTCCTCCTGGTCTTCATTTTACTTGATTGAAAAAAGTCAATTTCATCTAAACTTACCTCATAAGATGGGCTGGTCATTGCTCAGAGCATACCAGTACTTATTCTTTACATCTGTTTTACATCTGATTTTCTTGTACCTAAATATGTGTTGTGAAAACTGCATTTTAAATTGGGCATCACATGAAATTTACATTTACCTAATTCAACTAGAAACAGTTTGACTGG
>QWTY01016368.1:5552-19006 GCA_008033365.1 Pseudorectes ferrugineus
TAAAACCAAAAGGATATGAAAATTTAGAATGAATAAGCTTTGACTTATATGCACACTGGTGATGCTTTTAATTTTCTTTTGTGGCTTATAATATTTTGTTAAATGTCTGTATTGTTTTCCGGAAGATACTTTTGCTAGGTAAATTTGTTGGTCCTGATAGTAAATGCTTAGTGAAAGAGGCTGAAATGGTTTGTGTTAAATTTTATGCATACTGGAACACTGCACAATTGTTCCTCATGTAGACAGGCTGTTCTTGCAGTAGAAGACAGGCTTCTAGTGGAAATGGTGGCTCACCCTTTTCTGTTTTATTATCTTTAAGTGTTACTGAGATAATCCATTCATTCCAGCTCTACATTTATTTTGTGGGAATTGTCCTTTTTTTTGTAGGTAGAGTAACTGGGGGAGGGAAGGAGAGTTTTATTTGTGATTACAGAGACAATATAATTATATGCTTTATTAGATCAGTTTACATAGAAATATGAATGACTGGGGGCATCTACTGACTTGTAAACAAAATCATTGTAGTTGAGTATTTTTCAGAATTGATCAAAACCTAATTTTTAATTTTTTTTCTTTTTTTTAAGGAACTTCATGTTGGTGTTGCTTATGCCAGAATATAGTAAACAAGGCAAATTAGTTCCAGCCTTGTGTAAACTTTTAAGTGGCCAACATGACGCAATTGAGCATGAATTCCAGGTGGCTTTGGAAATGAAAGAGAACTGAGTGCTCTGGCTGGAAGTTGAACGTGATGACGGCCTGGTCTATGGTAGGGAAGCTGAAAATGGAGAAGAGGCACTCCAGAGAAGACAGAAATGTGGAACAAGACGCGGGGGAATGCAGTGCTGAATCTGAGGAATGGACGAGCTCAGAAAGTGAGCCTGAGCAACCATACTTCAGAAGCAGTACTCAGTGGAGAGAAAAGGAGGTTTCCACCAAACCGCATCGGCCACTCTGCCGGTCCCCGTGTTTGGATCGCCCAAGTTTTTCACAGAGCAGTATCACACAAGACTTGAAGCTAGATGAAGGCAAAACAAATTTGGACAAGGAATACCAAGCTAAAATGGATTTTGCTTTAAAGCTTGGGTATGCAGGAGATCAGATCCAAGCTGTACTGAATAAGTTGGGAGCAGATGCGCTCATCAATGATGTTCTAGCAGAGCTTGTGAGACTTGGCAACAAAAGTGAATCAGAGGGACAAAGCACTGCCAGCAGTACCACTAGTACTCTGGTGCCAAGAGGCCCTTGCCCAAAGGAAATAGCAAGCCCTGAATTGTCACTGGAAGATGAAGTGGTGGATAACAGTGATAACTTGAGGCCAATTGTCATTGATGGAAGCAATGTCGCTATGAGGTGGGTTTCCCTGTCACAATATTTGAAAATAATAAATCACTAAAATATTTAAGAGAAAAATCAATATTGATGGCAAAGTCATTTGAAGTCATGTAGACTATTACACTGATAATTCATATGTTTTATGGACTCTTTAGTCTAGGCTTTTAATTATGCTGTTATTCCTTTATATGTAATCCATATTCCAATTCCCCTGCCCTCCTTTTAAACCTAAGTTCTCGCCTCAAATCTTTTGTTCAAGCAATCTACTGGTAGTGTGCTTTTGTGTGGATGGGTTTAGTATTCTGAAGTCCTTGAACAATACTGAAAATTGCTTCTGGACATGAAAGGAAAGTAACCAAGTAGGGTAGGAGAACTTGGTTCTTTCTAAAGTGACATGCAGTGCATGCTAATGCAATGCAGTGAATTCATGGTATTTGAGCTCCTGATGATTGAGCCTGCTCAGGATTCAAAGCAATTTAGCTGTGTCAGAACAGGGATAATGCATGAGCTAAACCTGCTGACCTGCACGGCTATGCTGCTTGCCCCCCCTTGAGTACTGTGTGCAGTTTTGGGCATCCAAAGGAGGGCCATGAGGATGGGGGAGGGTCTGGAGGGGAAGTCTTATGAGGAGCACTGAGGTCACTTGGTTTGTTCAGCCTGGAGGAGGAGACTGAGGTCAGACCTCATTGTGCTCTTCAGCATCTTCACGAGGGGAAGTGGAGGGGCAGGTACCAATCTCTTCACTCTCATGACCAGTGACAGGACTCAAAGAAACGGCATGAAGCTGAGTCAGGGGAGGCTTAGGTTGGATATTGGAAAAAGTTTTTTCACCCAGAGGGTGGTTGAGCACTGGAACAGGCTCCCTGGGGCAGTGGTCACAGCACTAAGCCTGTCTGAGTTCAAGAAACGTTTGCACAACACTTTCAGGCACATGGTGGGATTCTTGGGGTGTCCTGCATGGGACCAGGAGTTGGATTTCGATGGTCCTTGTGGGTCCCTTCTGACTCAGGATATTCTATGTACACTTGGCTGCTTAGGTCAACACTAACCCAAGAGATTCTGGTCCCATGCCACTTTTGAACATGTCTGTAGAGTACAGAGTTCAGCTAGCCAATGATTTGCTTATCATAGAGTAAGTATGATTTTTTAATGAGGGAGCTATTAAAAGTCTGTTTAGTGATCAGTGATGCCAAGGTTTCTTCAGGTAGTGTTCATACAATAGACTTCTTTTAAGTATCAGTCTTCTGCCCCAGAAGAACTTGTGATATTAATTATTGTTTTTTAATGTATTAAGAAAATTCAGATTTTTATAGATGATTGAGTATGCTGACTTTTCAAATACATAAACCCTTCAAATCCTGTAACAGTATTTTATATACAGGATTTTCCAGTGTCAAGTTGTGGTTACATCAATCCATAAGATGTTTCTGTAAACCAACATTGCCAAAACTAGATTTAACTTTTTTTTCCCTTTTTTTTTTTCTGTGCCTGTTGAATTTGTAATTTCTACTGCTTGAGTTATTTCTGAGAATAATGTGGCAGGCAGCAACTGGAGAAAAAAGGGTGTATACTCTGACTATTTCATAGCTTCAATCTGATGCTTTATTTATAAGACCGTAAGACTATCTTAAGTTATAAGGGACCCATAAAGATCATCAAGTCCAACTCATAACAAAATGCATGTGCATATGCATCTGAAAGTTTTAAAGGATATTAAATTCTGTAAAATCTGAAATGTATAAAAATTTAAGAAAAATGCTTTTAGCAACATTGTGGCTTCTGTATTCATTATTTAAGTTGTGAGGATTTAGACTATGCTGGTTATCCATAATCAAACAGAAGATATTAGGTCTGTCTGCCTTGGGTCTGCTTTGGTGTTACTTTTCTGTAGTGTTTAGAGCCCAGCAAAACATAGTCCAGTAATCTGTGATGTCATTCTACAATAGTAACAATAACACCAGCAACTTTGAGGTGAAATTTTGAATGATAATCTGTAGAATGTTATGGATTTTAAAGACAATTTTAATATGATGGAAGTCTCCTAATTATGCAAAATCTGTTCTGCAGACTGAGAATATCTGAAAAGTATAGCACTTCTGATATAGCAATATCAGTATTGCTGTCAGTATAGCAATATCTGAAGTATAGCACAAAAGTAAAGCTTATGCACTTCTCCTGCTTAAAAATATTGCAATTATAGATGATGCAGATAGAGATTGAATAAGATTAATAATTAAGATTCTCCTTGGTTTCTATCAAACCTCTTAAAAGTTTTTCCTTTCCCTTGCAGAAACTTCTTAGGCCTTTTTAAAAATTAAACTTTTATTTGAATTGTCTGCTGTTTTAGAGACTCCTGTGTGTTTCAGAAAACAAATTTTTGATGGGTATCGGACTTAAACAACTTTGACACAATTATTTCTTTCCTAAAAATGTTCTAATTAAAAATGCAGAACATTTAGTATCAGATGAAAAGATTTTATCAATATAGATGTTTAAGAGCACTTATCACCCATGACAGTCAGCATTGTTCATTTCTCTTTTTGTGATAGTGTTTTATGGTGCTACTTAAGGTAACCTCAATTTGTTGGGGAAAGTGATATTTTTCATTAGGTTAGCTAATAAAATGAAAAAACTGAAAAAATTCATGTTTACATGCTTTTGCTCTGGGGATAGTGAAATTTCACCATTTATAGACTTTTTAAGTAGCAGGGTTGCTGTAATCTGATGGCTGAATAGCTCGTACAGTTGTCTTTTTCCAATTACGTAAGGAGGCCTAATAAAACTTCACAGACTTTGTTTTCCTTATATCCTTTGACCATGGCAGCTTTAGAGGAAAAAACAAACCAAACCACAACAAAAACCAAAACCAAATGTAACTTTTGTCCTTGCTGTTTCTAAAACTTGCATGTTCTTCAGCCATGGGAACAAAGAAGGATTTTCCTGCCGGGGAATTCAACTAGCTGTTGATTGGTTTCTGGAAAAAGGACATAAAGATATCACTGTGTTTGTACCTGCATGGAGAAAAGAACAGTCTCGACCTGATGCACCAATTACAGGTAACATCAAGATTTTCTTTGACCTCTTGGTTAAAAAGAAAAAAAAATATTGTCATGTTTCTTATGGGTCCCAGTACTGGACTGTGGATGTGGTGATGTTGCACTCAGCTGTTCGTTTGAAAACACAACAGTTTCACTGGTGAGGAAACAAGCATTTAAGTATCTGCATGTGTAAACAATGATGTGGGTTTTGTAACATTGTTGGATGGTTTCAACACTTTTGAGAAGCAGTAGTTGAAATTTTCCCATTAGCAAACATTGTTGAGCATACAGGAACTGAGTCTTATTTGCTGGGTGAACATAAAATAAGTAGCAACAGGCCAGGGACTCAGTTCATAGGGTTGTCTCAAACACTGAAGAGGCAGCATGTGTTTTGACCCATAAAAAGTCCTTACATTTTACTCTAGGCTAACAAGAAGGCTACTGTAATACAGTTACACCTGAGTTACTGATGTGTTCAGGAAGACTGGGTAAAGGTTATGACAGAGTGGTTATGAAGTTCAAATATTGAATATTTACTCAGTGCTTTGAAACCTCAGAAATAAAATCCACATCTAGGTGTTTTTTAATAATAATGAGGACTGTGTATGAATATAATTGCAAGATACTTTGTCAGAAAAGAGGGGAAGAATTTTCATAATACAAAGGTTGCATTTCTTTCTTTTAAAACTTTTTAAAAAGCTGCTCAACTAAAATTATTTTACAGATCAAGAAATCTTACGTAAATTGGAGAAAGAAAAAATTCTTGTTTTCACCCCATCTCGAAGAGTTCAGGGAAGAAGAGTAGTTTGCTATGATGATAGATTCATAGTAAAACTTGCTTTCGACTCAGATGGCATCATTGTGTCAAATGATAACTATCGGGATCTTCAAAATGAAAAACCAGAATGGAAGAAGTTCATAGAGGAGCGGCTACTCATGTATTCTTTTGTGAATGACAAGTACGGGTTTTTTCTTCAAAAATAAGTAAATTTTCTAATTCAGCATTCTCAGGAAAAACTGATCATGTTTCATTTCTTTTCCCTTAGATTTATGCCTCCAGATGATCCGTTAGGACGCCATGGTCCAAGCCTTGAAAATTTCTTAAGAAAAAGGCCAGTTATTCCTGAACATAAGAAACAACCGTGTCCTTATGGTAAGTGCCCAAGTCAGATCGATTTGTTGCATTTAAAGGTAGGTGAAGCAAGCAATTAATTAACATCTTGTCATTACTGGAACAAGAAGATATACCATTTTCGTGTTGCCATCCAAGCACAATGTCCACTTTTATACCCTTCATACACATATTTATAAAAGCAGTGTAGCAGAAAATTAAGGATTACCAGATACACCTTGTGGATAATACAGCTTTTTGCTATTTTATTCTGGTTTGTATTCAAGGAAGGAGATTCATAATTAATAAAACTGTGTTAAAGCTGATTTGTTTTATGTAGCACTGTGTGTATGTTGTCATTATTGAAATCATGGGCCAGTAGGAAGAAAAATGGTATGTCTTGCCTTTGATGCAGATATACATGAATACAGGCAGCAGAGTCTGTGGCTGCCTGTATATATCAAATACATCATTATTCCTTAGGGGTTTAATATAGAAATACTACTATTGAAAAGTGGTGAAAGATATAAAGAAAAAAGATAGCAACTGGTGGTATTAATGAGTTTTTGAATTATTTAACGTGAAAACATTTTTCTTCCAGGTAAAAAGTGCACCTATGGGCACAAATGTAAATATTACCACCCAGAACGTGCAAACCAGCCTCAAAGGTCAGTAGCGGATGAGCTTCGAATAAGTGCCAAATTATCTGCTGTGAAAACTATGAGTGAGGGAGCCTTGGCCAAATGTGGCACAGGGCCATCCAGCTCCAAAGGAGAAATCAGTTCTGAAGTGAAACGCATTGCCCCAAAACGTCAGTCAGATCCAAGCATTAGGTCAGTAGCTGTGGAGCCTGAGGAAAAGTTATCAGCAGCCCGGAAGTCCGAGGCCAGCTCTGTCCCGTCTCTGGTTTCTGCATTAAGTGTACCAACGCTCCCTCCACCAAAAAGCCATGCAGCTGGTGCATTAAATACTCGTTCTGCAAGCAGTCCGGTGCCAGGTTCCTCACAGTTCGTACATCAGAAATCCTCACTGGAACATATGTCCAGTGTGCAATATCCTCCTATACTAGTCACCAATAGCCATGGCACCTCAGTTAGCTATATTGACCAGTATCCCAAATATGAGTCACTGGGGGACCATGGCTATTACTCCTTACTCAGTGATTTCTCCAACTTAAGCATAAGTAGTATCCGTAACTCAGATTATTACGGGGCTGATATGGACCAGGGGATGTATTCTAGAAACTCAAGCCCCTGTCCTGACAATTGCTTAAGCCATACAAGTAATGATTCTTATTCCTCTTACAATGACTTGTATCTGGGTGTAGCAGATGCCAGTCCAGAAGACAATGTGAAGAGCCACAGACTACCATCGAAAAATCGTCTTCAGCCTTTCCCTCATGGTTACCATGAAGCCTTAAATAGAGGTCAGAGTTACGGAACTGAAGAGCCTAAGCAATCCCTTCGCAAACAGTCAGTTTCCCACTTAGGCCTACATGCCCAGCATCCAGTTGTTGGAGCACGGTCCAGTTGTCCAGGAGAATACCCTGTGCCTCAAAATGTTCATCCATCAACTGCACAACCAAGCCGTGCCTTGGTGATGACAAGAATGGACAGTATTTCTGACTCACGGCTTTATGAAAGTAACCCTACAAGGCAGAGACGACCACCTCTCTGTCGAGAGCAGCATGCCAGCTGGGATCCATTACCATGTGCGTCAGACTCCTACACTTACCACTCGTATCCACTGAGTAACAACCTCATGCAGCCATGTTATGAACCTGTAATGGTAAGAAGCATGCCTGAGAAGATGGAGCAACTCTGGAGAAATCCCTGGATTGGGATATGTGGTGAGCCACGGGAACCTCATATCATCCCAGAACATCAGTATCAAACGTACAAGAACCTCTGCAATATTTTCCCTCCAAGCATTGTCCTTTCTGTGATGGAAAAGAATCCCCACATGACAGATGCACAACAGCTGGCAGCTATGATTGTTGCAAAATTAAGAACGGGGCGTTAGAGGAGTACAGCCACTTTTGGATAAATGAAACTGTACAGCACATAGGACCCAGAGGAAAATTTACATGAAGGAAGAGGCCAATCTATTGTAAATATTTTCTACTAAGATAGTATAAAATTCTGTACACAGTAACAATCATATATATGCTGAGGCACTATATAAAAGTTGATTGTATTGCAAATTTTAAGATTTTAAATATAGGGATTTTTAATAGTATTTTATAGGAAATGCATACCTTGCTGCATGGATAGCTCACTAAGAACTATAATGTCACAATCAGTGTCTCAAAGCTGTTACTACAAAATTAAGTGTTAGCAATTATATTGCATGTATTAGTGTACACTTACAATTTGCATATAAATACCTAATCGGCCTCTAAAAGTATGCTCTATACACACCCAAATGACTTTTAGGGTTTCAGCTTTGTCATTTGACACTGCCTACTGGCATCTTAAGTACTGAAGAAAAAGTAAATTTGATAAAAATTAAAATTGTTTATAAAAGGAAAAACTGATCTCAGTTTTTCAATGTCAACATGGTTGTTGGTACTTAAATTTCAGAACTGTTCCTCAAGAGTTTGAATAACTTCAATATGTTGGCTCAATCCAACAGAAGCCAAATACTTTATTAAATTAGGACCAAAACATTAAGGGATGTAAAGGCATGAGTACCATTCAGTAAACTGGAAGTTTAACTGTAGCTTCTCTCCAGAATCTCCTCTCAAACGTGCAGTAAGCAGCTGCTGGCCCAAATGACTAGACAAGCTGAAAATAAATTGTCAGTATTATGTAAACTGGATTACTCAACTTGAAGCAGCAAAAACTGGATGTTAACATGGAAGTTCATCAGTAACTACAGCCCTTCCTCTGGGGGCAAGGATGGTGTTTGAGTGAGCCTGACATTCAAGATGGCTGTACAAGATCAACTTCAGAAATGGTGGAGGGGAAAGGCTGCTTCTTGAAAAGAGATGCTCCAGTTTGGGTTTGTGGCAAAGCTGTCCTGGTTTTTGCTGTACAGATCCACGCAAAGGTGTGCATTTGCCTCGTGAAGGCTTTTAGAGTTCCTGTTTCAACAGGTGAGATAATTTTGTGTGGCATTGTTTGCGCAACTGGTATCTTGCTCAGGGTGGGAACCTTTGTAGCTAAATGTCTCCAAAAGAGGCGTTTATTGGTTTTTTTAAGCTGCACTGACTGTACGCCCTTTTTTGAATCCACTGTATATTTCAACATTTTGAACCATGACTAACTCGACATGTCTCGAGCTAGGACTTGTTGACTTCTACTGTAGTTTTTTTCATGAAAGTTGAGAAGGCCTGGTTTATGGCCTTTTGTTTCTTCATGAGAAGGTGTGACACTGCCTAAATGTTTCTTACTGTGAAACACACAGAACGTGAGGCTGCAGTCAGGGTTGTTTCTGGTGTTTTGATAATGGCTTGCATGCTGCTTTCTAGTTATCTGTTTGTCTGAGAAACAAAGTTTATCATTTCCTCCACTTGTGTTACTGTAGTGGTTGGTTTGATTCAAAATATCTTGTGGGCTCTTTATCATGTGCAAAATAGGTTCCTGTCATATAAAAAAACCCACCAAATGAACCAAGAAGAAACCACAATTATGGGTACAACTACAGTTAATTTACTGACATTTGATAACTGTATCATTTCACACAGGATAAATATTCTTGTGTTGGTACAGGTGACATATATAATGACTGTGTCATTATGTATTTGAAATGAAGTAACTTGAAGGTGATTCTGTACTTACACTTGGTGTCTAAAAATAACTTAAGTTTTAATTAGTTGGTTATTCTCTCCATTAGTGGGGAAGAAATAATCCAGACACTTACAATATTTGGGGGAAACAGATTTAACTCTTGACCAGTTTTCAAAAACATTTCATATTTTTAATTTGCAATTAATTCTTATTCTCTTCTCTTGCATGGTATAAGCAGCTGAGAGCAATGCCTCAAATAACCAGAAATGACCTTTTGTTTGTTGATACAAATTGTATCTCTTTTTCTTGATTGTATAAAAACTGTGTATAAAAAAAATCTCTAGATTAACTTCAGTATTACATTTTCACCACAATGTTTGTGACACCATGTGTCACAGGGAAGTAGCCCATGAGTAATTATGGATCTTTTTTTATTTAAAATGGGCACTTGTAGTTTATAGACAAACAGGGACAACTTTTCAGAACCAGGTTATTATGTGCACAAATACTGTGTGTACACCTCAAAGCATTACATAGGTATCTTCAGTCTATTTATTAAGCAGATACATTCTTGCACTAAACTTTATGTAAAAATGTTGCTGTTAACTCATCTGCATGTGTTTAAAATGTAACAGTAATTGCTATAGACCCTATTTTATTCTAACCAATTAATTTATAAATTATTTAGGTATGAGATGAAGTTTATTGTGCACTCATGTTTTCCATCCTGCATGGAATTAAATATTTGTATGCAGAAGAATGTTTGTTCTGTTTTTCTCCATTTATAAAGATAAGCTATATTAAGAGAGGTTTAGTAGGTGATTTTGATGTTTTCTAATGTGGAAAACTCAACAGAGATTTCTGTATGAAGTAGTGGGTGGCTTATGGAGATACCCATTGTTGTTGGATTTGTCCAGTCATTTTAATTTTCACTAACCTTTGTTTTGCTGATGGAAGAATTCCTTTTTAAACAATGGGAGTGCTGTGCGAATACAAACCCAGCATAACTATTTCCCTAAGGCACTTCAAAGGCAAATTGTCTTATTCTAAGAAGCTATTGGCATCTATCATGCATAGTTACAGAATTGGCAGTGTAGCCTTGTGGAAATAACCTGCAAATTTTGTGCTTGTTTAGTCCTCCTTACAGGTAATGAAACTTTTCTCTGTGATGTAGTCTTTCCTAATCAACTACTTTAAGTGATAATTTGGTCATCCACACCTGTTTTCAGATATGTTTACAAGACAGTTCAAAACACTGACACATTCATTGATCTTCAGCGCATAAGCTTAGATTTCTTCTTACAAGGAAGAGTTGATCTTATTAACACCTGATCATAACTGTCTATATTGTAAATATAAGACTTTGTATAAATGCTCTTTTTTAGAGCATGGTATTTAAATGTTTTTAAAACTGTAAAAGAACAGTTCTAGAAACTATATTTTAATAAAATCCATGAAAAAACAATTCTAGATGAGGGGGGAAAAAAGTGTGGAGGTAAAATCATGGACTACTGCAGTTGACAAGAGTTAAGCAGTAGATTTTAGTGCTTTACTGGGGCCAGAGCATTCTCTGGGAGTTCTGATTTACTTATCTTTCATCTTCAGCTGTATTACTTTCACATAATTTGTCACTTAAAAGTGTGTAACTTTAAATTCATAAATCAAAAACCAAATGCTTTATGGGATGTCAGTCTAAATTATTTAATGTTTTTTGTAAGAATTACATGTCAGTAATATAGTAAATTGTACATGATTTCACTGCTGTTAGTCCTGTTGTTGTCATATTGAGCTGCAGTAGTTGGCTTTATTCATTTGTAGAATTAAACATTACTGTTTAATTGTTGTAAAATTTTATAAATCTCTTTGGGTTTTTTTGGTTGACCCAAATATAATGTAAGTCTTAATGACAAAATGAGTGAAAATGGATGTTAAACCAGTATGTGGTATTCTTAAATCTCTGTGGTGGTAAGTGGGCACTGCTCTAGTTGCTGCGGCATGTAATTTATTTACTCGCATGAGTCTGTTTAGCTTTTGTAAAAATGCTTTACCTGTAAACTTAAAAATAGGTGTGGAGTGTGGTTGCTTAGAACAAGTAGAAGGAGATTCATTGAAAAAAACAAAACCAAAACCATCTAAGTAGGTGAGTTTCCCCCTACATACTCCTAATGCCAGTTTGCCTGAAATTGTGCATTTTGGCATTTTGTTCAAATAATAAAGTTAAAAATACTTGGTGACATGTATGCATACCTGATCTGTATCAACCTGCAAACAGGAACATTTGATTATTGTCATTTTTCAAACTCCACACTAAGGGGAAGGAACATGCATCATTTCTGTGAAACTTTGTTCCAAAGTTGAAATATTACTTGACCTTGACTTGCCAAAAGTTTACCTGAAGCATTAGTACTCCAGGACTCATAACAGTCAGATCTTTAGATCTGTCAAAGTTACTGCTATGGTGAGTGTTCAGCTTTCATACTCCTCTTATGTACCTATCGCTTGTTTGTGTGACAGAGCCCTCACCAAGTGCATTTCCTGCAATATTTCAACTGGAAAAATACAATTGCACCATCACGTAAATTATTCTTATGCCAGTGTTTGGTTAGCCTTTGAAGAGTCATTATACAATATTGCTGATTTTGGTCTGTATTTAAAGTTTGTAAATGTATTAAAAGAATTGCAAGAATCTAAAAGAAGTATAGGCTATCACCTGTTCCCCTCTGCTCTATGTAAATGTTTTGCACAATTATTTAATAATATGAAATATGTTATAGTTTATATATATAAAAAATTTTGCTTATTTAATAAAACTGAGAGCCATTGGATTATTTGTTTCTAGCTTTTTATTTTTCAACCCTCATTAGACAAGACCCCCAAAAAGCTTTTTTGGCCGAAACAACTGTTGCAGTCTGTCCAAGTTATTTATTGGTATTTTTTATAGCTGATTGACTGAAAAAATCCCAGATTGTCTATGTGGGGTAATGGCAGATACACAGGGCAGTAACTACAGCTGATCAAGGTAGTGTAGTAGTAGCAGCAGCACATGATCTTACCAAGTGCACTTCTTCCAAGGGGGAAAAAATGTTACAGATGGTACAGTATTTGCCAGGACCACACATTCCTATTTAAACTGTTATGCAAATACAGTAATTTAAGTAATTTCATACTCAGCTAAATGCAGTAATAAAAGAACAAATCCCTTTCACTCAGAATTTCCTAAATAAGCTTAATTAACTGCTGGGAAAAAGAAGTATTTCTAAAAATACTTGGAAGGGGAAGGGCTTCCATGAAAAATCCCTCATAACAGAAAGTTATTTCCTTTTGCATTGGCACTGCTTGCTTTTAGAGAAAGAAATGTGCAATGTATCTTCCATTTTTGGATGTGTGATAACAAGCAACTGCAATAGAGCAGGATAACAAAAAAACTAGAGAAGAAGGAACAAAGAAATAATGCTTACATTCTGGACATCGAGCTAGGCCTTTACTGGAGAGCCAGTCCAAAGCTCCATGAAGCTGCTGTTCTAAACGTGCATTTCAACCCCATGCAATGTACTGCTGAAGTTCTATGTCCCTTTTTGTATCCCTTCCTACTGACATATTATTTTTTCTGTTTAGTTTGTGAAACCTGCAAATTATTAGATGGACTCAGAGAAAGCCTCTCTTTTACCCTCTAGCAGATGCACTCTAACAAATTCTTACTGAGGAGTCCTGCAATAAATATACACTTAAACTCCTGGGGTTTTTTGACAGGTAACCGCAGAAGCCTCTTAAGTTCCAAGAACCTGTAATACAGGTAAAGAAAACTGAATAGGAGAAACTATCTGAAAGCCATTTTTCTCAACAACTTTCCACAAAGGTACTTTTTCAGTCCATTTCTGCAGTAATCATACCAGCTCTCAGCAACCACCACAGTATTGGTTATGAATATCAGCAAAATCATGAACAGAAGTAACATGAAGCAAAACATTTCAATCAAAAAGAGACAGTAGTGGCTTCAAGACTATCACTTGAAAAAACATCGTGACAAAAACATTTCAAAGGTATTTATGTATCACAGTGCATTCAGCTCTGCTGTTATGAATGGATGTGGGGGTTTAGATTAACCCTGTCTCCTGCCCAGGCCTCTGGCAGCAGACAGTAACCTTATTGAGGCGGCCAGCACCCCAAAACCCACTCTCATTCGTAAGTTCTTTTAATGATGACTGATTCTGTCTATTATAAAATGGATTATTTATTTATAGA
>QWTY01016370.1:0-13132 GCA_008033365.1 Pseudorectes ferrugineus
TGGCTCCATAGGTAAGCAATACCTTTGGGAAGCTCTGTCCCCTGCCAAGGCCATAACAGGGGAGATTCAGAGGAATACTCAGCCTTGATTTCTACCCCAGAGCCTCAGAGGACCTGAACCTGACCCTGGATCATTACAGACCTGGAAGAAAGGAATGAGATGCTGTGCAACATGGTAATACCAGGGCTACATCAGGCTTCAGAGATGCATTGCAGTGACCTGATATTGTTGGAATTTCTATAACAAGACCAGAATATTGTTCACTGCTTTGGGATGGAATCTCTTAGTCAAAATGAGATCCTGTGATTCTTGAGTGGAATGGCAGGGAGGAATCAGACTTTGGTCCAAAACAATGGTATGACCTCTCCAAAAATGATGTGTGACACCTGTAAAATGAGAGTTTGTTGCTGCTGAGAGCTCTTGGAAATGTTTTTAGGGATTTTTTTCTTCCCGTGCATCTTTAACAATTTTGTCTTTCCTGAGTTCAGCTTTTGATGGATGAACTGGTCTCAACCAGAACCTTGGCTGTTTCACTGTTGCTTTTTTCTTGTATTGCTGAAACCAACCTTTCACATAACTTTTACTTGAAATAATAAATTTAAGTAGTCCCTTTGCGAGTAGTAATCCTGCAAAGTAAGACACAAGTTATGTCCCAACATGGTCACACAAGGGAAGTTGGAAATGTGTGAGTTTATTTTCTGCCTACAGGAATCACTGACTGTAGTCTCTCTCATCACTTATTATTACAACACCATCTCTCATAACATATCAGGCACAGTGCAAGCAGAGATGGGAAAATTGCAGATTATGTGATTTTTATCTGTTCATCTACTGACTTTAAAGAGACCCTGAATGAGTCTGGAAAGACAACACGTGTGTGTATCCATACACAAGGACTATCTTGCTTAAGGTGCCATATTAGCCACAACCTACTGGGAAAAGATTTTAAAAGTTTTAGCAGATTCCCTGAAATCTACAGACCTTTCTTTATCTGAATGGCAGGATCTGTGGTCTAAAGTTAGTTTATGCTCCAGTGAAGATTAGGAGACTAGATTCCCCCATTAACAACTGAACACAGTCCACTGATGTACTTAGTTTGTACTTCATTTATAATTCCTGTTTTGCCTTTCCCTGAGTTCCTGAGATTTGAGATGCCAGCTTCCATGAGTGCATGCATCTAGTCCCCTATTATTTTCTCAGTAAGTAGGAATGAATGTTGAGCTGACCTGGAGCTGACCACCAAAGCTGGTGCTCGTGTCCTGCTCCTGAACTGCACTTGGTCAACAGACTGAAGGAATTTTATTATTCATGCAGCTGGTAAAACCCTATGCATTTCTGTCTGCTTATCAAGAATGCATCCTTATCCTCACCATTTTCTGTTCAGAGAACGTCACCTCACAGATAAAGCTATGTCTGGGGGCTACAGGGATCCTGAATTTTCTCTGCTTATCCCTTTGCATTCCCTTTCACTTCTCCACTGGCAAAATATCCCCTTCCACCAAGTGAAGAACCTTGATAATGCCTTTGAGAATAGAGTACTTTTAAATTGTTTGGTACTTCATATGGAGATTTTTTTAAATGTTTATGCATGTAGTAGAGGTAAGATTAAATTGCAAGAAAGGGCAATATAGCTGCAAGTGAAACAAATGAACCTCAGATATAAAAGGTAAAGTCTAACAGCAACACTGGCTTGACAATTTATTTGCTATTCTGTTTGAGGGTTTGGTTTGGGGGTTTTTTGGAAAGAATTATCGCTTGCAGTATAGCTATTTGCATCAAGTGCTTCAACAGGGTATTAAAAGTGTAACTGAATCTATTCCCATTAATGCCATTTAATATAGACCATCGAATGGTTTGGAAGTAATGAAGTCACATAATGCTCATGGTATATGCTGGGTCACTACTAATAGTTGCTGTGGAAACCTTATTGTCTCTTCTACCACAGCAGTACATAATTGTAAGCAGGTTTGTGTTCTCAAGGATTACATTCCAGAGCATTTCAGAGAAAAAGAAAAATTAATTACCTTCATCAAAGGTAGTTTCATTAAAGGAGAGCAAATTTCTCACTTTTCTGTGACAGGTGTGGTAATAGGAGTGAGGCTGCACTCCAGATGCCACCTCAGGACCACTCCAGCTTTGCTGTTCAGGCACAAGGAGATAAAGCTACAGAACCAGGCGCACTTGAAATAGAATGGGCTGAAATCTCTAGTAAGAACTGTGGGCCATCTGCTGTTCCAGAAATCAAGCCATCAAGCAGTGATGGCTGTAAAAGTTTAATTGCACAGTGATGAAGGCCTGTTCTAAATGGGTTTGCATACAGGGAGGATCCAAACAATGCCAACTTGTTACAGGGAACATGGTAGCACGTGTGCAGCACGCTGGTACCAACCAACCAACACATGGAAAACTCACCTTCCCAGGAAGGCTGTTGATGGCCATGCTCTGCCTAGGTGTATTTAAAGAAAATAAACATCGGTTTGCAACTTTATATTTACAGTTAGGGTCTAATGCTTGCCCACCTGGGCAACCATCCTGCTAGCCTTCCCAAGTCCTGCTGTGAGGGCCACAGGCATCTTTCCTGACACAGAGCTGCTTGTCAGCAAAGAGCCAGTGCATCAGAATAATTCCTCATAAGAATGACCACAAGAAAACAACTGAGGGCTTTCAAAGTGAATGTTAAAGGGTTTTTTTAATCAAAAAGGTTGTTGGATTAAGACTTGGCTGCAGAGCTTTCTGTTCCTGGTATCACAGATGGCCTGGGCACAAGAAGACTAACTATTCTCTGTGCTAGACCCTATTTCAGTAAAAATTATCTGTAATTGTTTTAATGACTTAGTTAATGATTCACAGATATCTTATATGCACTATTTACTCATCTGTGTTCATTACCCCACGGCCTACAGCAGAGATGCCACCGAGGAGAACAACAATAATTGGCACCCATAGGAAAATGAACAGTTCGAGCTGTGCAATTAGACACTGGTCTCTCCCCTTAAATACTTAATTAATAGATGTGGGTATTCTAGGTTTTAAAATTCTAGTGATTGTATTTTTATACATTCACCAGGAACTTGCATAAGGAAATGAAGCTTAGTATATAAATATTTGTCTGGAGTGACACACCCTATTGGTCTGAGAGCTGAGAGTTTCAGAGCTGAGCAGGGAAAGAGGACATATGTCACCTGGGCCTGGGTCTGCTGGAGGACTGCTGTACTCCAGTTTGCAAACTGGAAAGGTGGTTTTCATAGGAATTATAAAAATGAGAAATTCCTGAAGTTTAGTTGTTGTTAGTTTGGGCAGAGTGGAAGGAGTTAAGGAATAAGTCTTGCAGGGCTGATGCTGGTCTTGCAGAAGAGGAGTGCATCCGTGCGGTGCCTGCAGCCCTCTGCAAGGACAATGCAAGGTGAAGTGACATGGTCCTGTCAGACACAATACCTTTAAAACAAGATGGAAAAGTAAAACGGCTGATCTGAGGTCCCAAGGCAGATACAGAAAAAAGAAACCTGTGTGTATTTGGGACAATCCCTGGAGGATTTGATTTGAATAAAACCACACAGTCATTTCTGCAGCTTGTGACAGATATAATCCTGCTCCAGTACATCCCATGCTCTTTTGGGGGTAAATTAAATAAGAAGAATTTTACTTTGTGTGTGAGAAAACACCAAGGAACAAACTGATTATAGAAAATCCAGGGAGAGGAATTAAGGCATTCATGGGGTAAGCTCTTTGAAACAAGCACAATGTATTTTCTATGCGCTTGTACAGAACAAGCTCAAAGAGTACTGAGCATAATCAAGGCATGTGAGAGGTTGTGCAAGAATATGTCAAACAGTAACATGATTAGATGTGCCAGCATCCGACACATCTACTTTCACCATACTTTGACTCAGTCCTTTTCTGGAATGGGATGCTGGCAGGCAACTTTCTTTTAATTGCTTTGACTGTTGCTGCTATGCATTTGTCTCTAAGCTCTGGGTTTGGGAACAGAGAAACTACTTTTCTGAAAGAGTCATCATGGAAATAGCTTCTGCCTGGTAATTTTTTGTTTAATGTCCATCTCTGCTAGATGTATCATGGAGAAAAGATTCTCGGAGTATCTGTTACTACTGCTCCTGGCTAAACCTCACCTGTCAGTGTATCTAACTAATGTGGCTCAGAAACATTCATGAACTAGCCTCTGTCATTTGCAAAGAGCTCGCCTCACTGTCACCAGGTATTTTTGCTGTTCACAACATCCATTTTTTCCTCAGCCACATGCTACTGATTCTGAACAGGTGAATATCACAGAAGAAGGGACTTCAATGCAAGATGGCTGCGTAAAAGTTTAGTAAATGTGGATGAAATTGTACCGATTTCCATCCAATGGTCTAATGGGAAGGGGAAAAAAGTGAGCAAACTTCTTCTCTTTGAAAAGATGAATTTTCTCTTTGACTCAGAAGTGGTTAAATCCTATATCCCCAAACAATTGGTTGGAAAATTCTGCTGATCTGGTTTTGTTGACCTCATTTCCATGTGGAAATTACTGTCAGGATTAGTGTTTCTTTCAAAAAAAAAGAATTTCTGAAAACTACTTTATTCAGGATGTACGCTAAAATATAAGAAGTTGATATAAAGTATTTTAATTTTGACTAATCTTCCTTAAAGGAATTCACTGGTTTTGTACTGCCTAGGAGTTTTAAGACTGTTCATGAAGATTGTTACATTATTGCTGTGGTTTTGCTTGTAAAATATAAGCATAGAATTACATATTGTATACTCTATGCATCTGAGGATAGTTTTTCTGTATAGAGTTATAATAAGGGACAGAAAAGCACTTAACACTATCACCTTCATTTATCAGCTTTAGCCCAAGGCAGCTGGGTTGATGAGAACTTAGATTTTAAAAATTTCAAATAATGAAAAGCTTCAATTTATTTGAATAATAGGTCTTTTTATGAAAAACAACCTTCTAGAGTGTATTCTTGTAGTCTGGCTCTAGGTATCAGAGGTGTTAAGTAAAATAAAAAATTCCTGATGGTGCTAGAGAATTGAAGCAATGAACCCAAAAGAGAGCTGCAGGCATAATAGTTTAGATGGGTTTGTTTTAAACCCCAAATTTCACAGCCATCTGTTGATTCTGGTACAAAGAAATCAAATGAAGCTGAAAGAAAATACCACTAAACACAAGAGATCAAGAGCTAAACCAACAGTCGCTCCTGTTTGTTCAGGGCTTGAATCTGTGAAGTCAAATCTGCCTTAACATGAGCATTTTCCTGTTTAGTTGGAGACTTGCATGGTTTTTCTTATTCCTCCCCTGGGCACCACAGAGCTTCTTCTCATTTTTTTAATTTGTGAAGAGGAGAGCAGAGCTGAGCCATACTAAAGATGCTACCACATCCTCAGTGCCACTTTGCCCAGGACACAAATGCAGCTCTAAAGAAAAGCTTTGGTGGACCATATCCCTCCTGCTGCTGCTCATCCTCGGATTGGTGACTGAGAAGGAGCTATTGCATAAAAGGTGGGGCTAAGTGGAGAAAAAGATTGATATAAAAAATAAACAAACAAACAAAAATCACCCCCTGAGGATGAAGGACACTTGTTGCATGTGTTTCAGCCACTGTCACAAAATGAAGTCCATCCTTCGGGGAAATTGAAGAAGTCACCACACCTTTTTAAGAATTTTCTTTTTACTTGTGGAAATGTAGGAGCTTAATCTTGTCCTCACCCACACGTGTTTGGTGGCAGTCATAAGGGAAGAGCACTGAAAGAGTCTTCATTTCTTTGCATGCAGCTTCTTCTGCAAGCTTGCATTTATGCACCCTGAATGAATGAGGAAATCTGCAGTCACAGCAATACAGCAGCATCATGTTCTCTTCTGCAACTTATTCCCAGTCTGATTATTCCCATTCTTTCCAATAAACGTGGAAAGAATTTCTCTCACTAATTACGTAATGTTTTTCTCTACCATCTCTCTTACTAACTCATATTCCTGTTGTTGCCTTTTCATTGACCACAAAACGACAACCACAACAACAAAAAAAAAGCCCCTCCTTTCTCTCCCCGCACTGATTATAAATTGTTTTTTCTGCATTAGTTACAGTTTGTCTGCAACTGTTTTCATCCCAGTTGTGAGAGTTTGGTAAGTTTGTGTCTTTTCAAAGTGTTAGCTCGCCTAAATTCTGCTTCTGATAGTTAAATACCAAAACTTCCTCAAGCTGTCTCCTTTACTGTAGGTATATAGGTATATACATATATATAGATATAGTATAGGTGTATAACCCTAATTCTCTTTTTTCTCAGCTTTCCTTTTTATCTTTTTATACTTAGCATTTGTCAGAGCTTCTCCACACACTATGAAGCTCGTGAGGCAGGGAGCATGGCTGTTGAAATCTCCAAAGAAAAGTCATGGCAAAGTGCAATATCAAATTTTATGCCTTACATACTAAATACTGTTAAAAATGTGTCCATTCTTTTCAGTTCTTTCTCTTCTTACTCATTTTCTTATGGCCTATGAATAACTTAACTATTTTAACTTATTTATCATAGTACTCCATGTTTTGCATAGACACTTTGTAAAATGATTTATATTTATGGAGTTCTTTAAGACCCTAAGATAAAAAGTTACAACGACTTCCAAGTTATTGCCATCAAATTATTGTTAACTACATTTTGTGAAAATACTCTGAGGTCTTAAGAGATCTGCTGAAAGCAAGAGAGACTTAATTACTTATTACTGTCTTCATTTGCTTCCCTGAGATACCAGTAGGCTGGAATAAATTCATAATTGGTCCCTGTGGCTAACACAGCAGCTGGTGGCTTTTCAGCAGGTACTGTCCACATTTGCATCTCCAATTTCCCTACTAAAAAAACCTACTTTAATCGAGAAGGTTGGGACACTTGGAAAGCAAACTTCACAAAGTCCTCTTGGAGTGGTCTGTGATTGTCAAGGAATAATCCAGCATGACTGTGTGCATTGGATAACACCATATTTCTGTATCTGTCTCTGTATCCTATGAGGAAATACCAAACCACAAATCTTATTTTCCCAAAACCCAATGTATTTGAAGGTTTTGCAGCCATCGTCTGCCATACAAAAAATGGCCAGAACTCCTGATCATATGAACTGTGCTGCAAAATTCTTCCTATGGCTAGCAGCCCCATTCCATGGGTGATGAGGGCAGAAGGAAGTTCTTTGTAGAGTGGTTCCTCCAGCCCGGAACTCTTGCCATCAGGCTAAGGCAGGGTCCCACAGGTCCTGGCATCAGCCTGCCCTGACTTCCTTACACCAGTGCAGCCAGCTGGTTACACAGCACAGCTTGGGGACAGCCTGAAGAGTCACCTGTTGGCCACTGCAGCCTTGTAGCCACATGTTATGGCACCGCTGGATTTAGTGCTGAGCATTCCAAGCAATACGAGCCTGCTTATTTCACTCTGCATTCGGATGACTTTTTTCTTTATGGAAAAAGGCTGTATTGTGACAAGAGAAACTTACCACCAAGAAAACACATTATTTTCTTGTCCTGCACCCCATTATTACCAGATCTCCCTCCCATTTTTTACAAGATTTTTCCCATGCCGCTGCTTAATCAGCACCATATGGCAACATGGTTGCTGTTACTACAGATGTGTTCCCTGGGTTTGACTTCCTTTTTGCTTCTCTCCACACTGAGGTTATTATCACTGAAAGATTGCATGGTCTGTGGTGTAGCCTAACTGTTGTGAATATAAGGAGAACTGGGAATTTCAGAGCTATAAGATGTGAGACAAGCATGCAAGGCAGGCCCCTTTCTCTGATGATTGCTCACTCTTGCCAGTATCCCTTGCACCTCTCAGTGCCCTGCTCCTCTCTGCAACTGCCAGGCACTGGGTGAGAAGGTGCTTGGGCATGTGTTGCTTGCGGGGTAAAAATTCCCATGCCACCACTTGGGACTTGTCTTTGGCTGGATAGTTTCTCTTCCTTAGACTTCTGTTTATTCTGCATGCTTATTCAGATACTTATTTTAATTAGTCAATGGCTGTGTCTCATGTGATTCCAGGGAAAGCCTGGCATATCTCAGTTTCCCCATCTATCCCTTATGATTTAGCCTACAGGGGTGAAAAAGATTTTATGCAGGTTTCTGTTTTGCTTTGTTTTTTTACTGTGAATGGCATCCATCAAAAATACTTGCTACAGACGTAAAGAGAAGTTGATTTCTTTCCAAGTGAAACATCAAAACCTGCAGATGGGGACAAATAGGGCATCCAACAAGTAGGGTGGGGATACGGTCAAATAGAGAAGTCCAGCACAGTATCCACAAGGCGATTACAGTATTTCTTCACTTATGCATTGTACCCTTTCCCCTCTTTTAGTTGCATTCTCTCAGTTGTTAATGGCTGGCTTAGCCGTGCAATAGATTAATACCTTCCCCGTGGAGTACTGTTGCAGTAAAAACATGTGAATGTAAACATGTAAAAATATGCTGATTTACATGTAAACATTTAAAAACATATTGATTACTGTACTGGTGTGGAATGAAAGAGCTTCAAGTCCAATGCTTTATCTCCAGTGGAGAAGAATGTGAAGTATTATCTAGAAAGGAAAAAAACTCTCTGTGTACCCAATTGCACAATGTTGAGGGAAGGGCGAGACATTACTCTTGAACTCAATATTAGCTTAGTAGCTTGAGTGTGAGGAGCAGGATCTCGAACAGTTTCACCTGTTTGACCTCATGGTTGTATAATCATAAGCATTATAGAATTATTGGTATTGGTGGCTGGACTTTAAAACATTCTTCCGGCGTTTCAGCTGAAAGTGTAAGATTGGAGAGGGGTTTCTATCCAAATGTTTTTTCAATTATTAAAAGTGCTCAGTGTGCTATCAGTTACTCTTCTAATACAGGCAATGTGTGACCTATTGTTTAAGTCAATCCCTGATTTGTTGCCATGTCATGTTGCTCTTGAAAAAAATGTTACTGCTGAAAATAACTGGTTCTTTTTCTTGTTTTTATTTAAAGAAGTAATAAGTTTCTTCTGTTTGGGAAACACTGAGACATGTATTTACCTATACATGCGTTTGGGAAATACAAAATGATGTTTGATGCAGAGTACTTCCTAAAGTTGTTTTTGTTTGTTTGTTTTTTGCATACACATTTAAAATGAATGTGATGTCTGCCTCACAGAGTGACACCCATTTTACTAACACAGGCAAGTGTAGGTCAGCATAGAAGTAAACGTTTGCTAAACCAGTTTATTTGTAATACCGTGAAATTAATGTAAACAAAAATACTCTCCTAGAAAACATTTTCTTTGAAAACCTGCCAAGATTTATTGAATTCATCTGTCTTGACAGAGCACTTCAGCTGAGATCAAATGAACCCATACCTTGCAGTGAACAGCTGCAGCTATTTTAAAATGAAGTTAAGCAAGCATGGAAAAAGAAAAAGAAAAAAAAAAACGGGAACGAAAAATAACACCAGGGGAAAAGTAATTAGCCTGATACAATACAATCTGCAGTGATTCAGGACATAAAAAAGCGCTTCCACGTTACAGCGGTGACTCACTGATGAGCTGAGCGACTGACCAGGCCGCACCTTCCTTATGACTGCCCGGTGCGCCGCATCCATATGGATGGAATTCTCGCCCGTTCCCAAAAACCGGCCTCTCTTTCCCGTTGCTGGACACCCGCCACGGGCGGCCCGCACCACGGCAGGGCCCAGACAGGCACTGCCTGGCAGCACCTGTGCCTCTCCCTGCCTCGCCTGGCCAGCTGGGGCTTAGGCGGCGGAGGGGCCGCAGGTGTCCCCCCTGACCAGCGGGCGTGCCAGCGGCGGGCGGCCCCGGGGCATACGCGGGGGCGGCGGGAGCGCGGTCATCGCCTGTCGGGGGCGCAGCTTTAGCGATGGATGCGCACCGGGGCGCGGGCGGGGGGAACGCGGAGGTGCGCGCAACTCCCGCCCCTGCCGGGCGCGCCGCCCCCGCCCCCCGCCCGGCCCCTTCCCGGCCCCTTCCCGGCGATTGGCGGCAGCACCCGGGCAGGTGCCGGTGCGCGGCGGGAGCTGCCGCCGCCGGCACCGCAGCAGCACTCGGTGGCGCGTCCGGCGGGGCGGGGAGGGCTGAAGGCGGCGGCGACAGCGACAGCAGCAGCGGCGGCGGCAGAAGCAGCAGCAGGAGAAGACAGCGACTCTCGCCTTGCGCCGGCCGGTGCGGAGCGGGACCGGGGCACCTGTGCCCGGCGGCTCCGCGCAGGTGGTGGCCGGGGGCCGGCGCGGGGCGGCCGCAGACCCCTCCGTGCATGAGCGACGGGGCGCAGCCGCCGGCGGTGGCTCTGCCCGTGCCCCGAGCGCGGGGCACTTCCCGCCCGCCTGCCATTGCGGTGCAGCCCTCGCACTTGGCCGGGGGTGAGTACGGCCGGGGGCGCGGCCGCCGCCCCCCGCGGGCTGGGGCCGGGACTGGACTGGGGTGGGCTGGGCTGGGGGCTCCCGCCGGGTGGGGGTCGGGCGGGGCCGGGTGTCGGGGCGCGCTGGGGGCCGAGGGGCCGCCGCCCTCCGCAGCGTTCGGGGGCGAGGCGGGCCGCTCCTCCGCGGCAGCGCGGCATTAGGCTCGCCTTTAATTACCGGACAGATGTCTGAGCGGCTTCGTGGTGTTCTGCTGACCGCGTGGCTATTCGAGCGCTGTCACTGCAGTGCATCATCATCATCATTATCGTTGGAGTGTTTTACTCTTGATCAACTTCCCCGGGAGCCCGGGGAGGGTTTCAGCGTGGCGCTGCCGCTGTCCCCGTTTCATGGGAGCATCCCGCCACGCTGCACTTGTAATTTATGCCTCAGACAGAAGCAGCGTGCGTTTTCCTAGTATCAAGGTCAGTTTATCGTAACTGCTGAGGAAAATACCATATGGCTCAGACTGACTTTTCTTAGGGAATCTAATTAAGTAGGAGCCTGTGTTGTGCTGGGATTTGTGTTATGTTTCAGGCAAGCGTAACTGAATTAGATTGCAAAGTGCCTTATACCGTGTGTGCATCCCTCCTCAAGCGTGTTTGCGAGGACATTAACTGTAACTAGCAATCTGTTTTGACAAATTATGCTTTTTGCCTTATACCTACCATTTTACTATTTCCTGCATTTCTGAAAATGTGGGTAGCTGCATTGCTATGGAGCCAGGAGTTTTTTAGAATAGGCACAGCAAAGATTTTAGCAATAAAGGCTTTTACTCATTCCTCTCGTAAGCCTTTTCTGGAAGGCTAGAGAGAGAGAATGAAGGGATAGTTAGTCTAGTTCTCGCATTACCAGACATTTTTCTGATTTTGACAGACCTGTCATCAAACTGGACAGGTTTTTATAGTTGCTTATTTATGGTGATAGCTGTTCCCCGTGAACTGCATTGAGACCACTGACTAAGTCCCTGCTGTTAAATGTCAAACAGTAGTGTTTGCCGCTTAATTCTACCTTTAGAAAGGGAACAGAGCTGTGCAAAAAGCAGAAGATGCTGTGTCTTGTACGTAGTCCCTCAGGCTGCTGCCTTACCCATCATTACTCAGGTATCGGGTTGTATCAGAGCATATTTACTGATGCCTTATGCCCAAGCATCTAAAAATGTACTTGGTGGTTCTGTAGCCTTCCTGGGGAGTTTGTCAGGTAACTTAGCACAATGCAGTTAGAAGCGGGGGAGTATCATTTTCGATACCTGTGATACATTAATTGCCAGTAGTGAGAATGCAGACAAGTCAATTCCACCCTTGTAGCCCTCATGGGGGTGAGACAGAGCACTACACCCTGTGACAGGATTTGCCTCTTGGACCTGCTGCCTATTCAAATGACACAATAGTCTCCTTTCAGGCAAGGTAATGCTTTTTTGTCTTCATCTGAACCAGTGCTGTCTGGATCTAGAAAACTAAGCTAGAAGTTTGATTTATTTTCCTGAGTTGTTTTCCTGCTTCCATGCTAACCTGATGAATACATCTGAGTGCATTACATAGAGTGTACCCAAGTGTATGAACACAGTAGGAATTCACCTTTCTCACTTCATACTTGCAGTAAACAGAACACTTGAAGGGCTTGTATTTAAATAAAGAAAAAAAAAATCCCCAAAGTATGCATGGGTGATGATGAAGAAAGGCTGTATGTACCAAGTGCACTATTGTTCGTAAACACTACATCTGTATGAAAATGCGACTCCTTTGTATTGCTGCCAACATTAACGTGCCCTATTGTTATAAGACTGGAAACTGAGGTTTGGCAGTGTAAACCACCTTAACTTGCCCTTGGAAAGCTGGACAAGTTGAAAGAAACTAGTTGAATGTAATTCCATGAAAACCACAGGGACAGCTTTTCTCATTGAGAAAACCCATTGAATTGTTTGAGCGGATTAATGCTGCCTTCCCGTGGAATGCTTTATTCACCTTCCTTTTGGATGCAGGTAGGTTATTTTTTAGAAAGATCCTTAGAGATAATAAAGGCTTCTGGCTTACCTGTGAACCACTGACAGCCAGAGAATAAACCAGCTCCAAGTTTCTTATATTCAGAGATTTATAGCAGCTTACTTTCAGAAGAAGCATTTAGGGCTTAAGGGATGAGAAATATGACTTTTTGCTGTGAAGTGAAGCACACCACACTATTCCTCAATTTACCAAAGAAACTTTACCTTTGTGATATAATCAAGGAATTTTACAGAAGGGCTGAATACAGTGTAATTTGATAAGACTTCAAGTGGTGGTCTAGTTTTGCGCATCTCTTTATGAGATTGGTCAAAGATACCTATATCCAAAATTTTGTGAATTTATAGAAACCTGAGAGGAAAACCTCCTATACGTGTCTGATATACCAGTAATTTTTGTTGTTCATATGGTAGACTAATGATTACAATGTGCTTGCTATTTAACTTTCAGTTAAAACATGCTATTCTTTTTTTTTTTTAACAATCTTGTAGAAAAATGCCATGCCGTATTTTTTTAAAACTTCATTTTCAGTAAATAAGCATTACACTTGACATTCTGTGTCCTGAAAATAAATAAAGCACACTGTAGTGGAAAGCAGTTTAATGAACCACCTTAGCAGCTTTATTGTAGATGAAGAGGGTATAAAGACTGCAGTGGCTTGACTGGTCAAAAGCTGATATCAGCATTATTGCAATAATGACAGATTTTTAGATCTTATGGATACTATTCAGGGAATAGGAA